>PVKP010009523.1:0-68001 GCA_004027715.1 Plecturocebus donacophilus
GTGGTGGCTCATGCCTGTAATCCCAGCACTTTGGGAGGCCAAGGCAGGCAGATCACCTGAGGTCTGGAGTTGAGACCAGCCTGGCTAACATGGTATAACTCTGTCTCTAAATACAAAATTTAGCTGGGTGTGGTGGTGCATGCCTGTCATCCCAGGTGTTAAGTAGGCTGAGGCAGGAGAATCTCTTGAACCCAGGAGATGGAGGTTGCAGTGAGCCTAGATCGTGCCATTGCACTCCAGCCTGGACCACAAGAGCGAAACTGTGTCTCAAACTCTGTCTTCTCTTGGAAGGCCAGAGCGGTGGCTCATGCCTGTAATCCCAGCACTTTGGGAGGCCAAGGCAGGAGGATCACTTGAGGCCAGGAGTTTGAGACCAGACTGGGCAACATAGCGAGATCCTGTTTCTCCAAAACAACAACAAAACAAATTAGCCAGGTTTGGTGGTGTGCATCTGTGGTCCTGGCTACTTGGGAGGCTGAGTCAGGAGGATCACTAGAGCCCAGGAGGTTGATGGTCAGAAATGCTGCAAGAGTAGGTGCATTCAGAGAGCATCATTTGCTCTTTCTATGGGCTCTTGAATGCTGTATGAGTCAGGATAGGCTAACTGCTGTAACAGACCTCCCCCACTTCCCTGCCCAAATTTCAGGGGTCTGATATTATAGACAATTATGTTTTCTTTATGCAAATTCCAATAGGCAGGGGTAGAGGGGTGGATAAGTTGAGTTCCATGTAATCATTGTAGTATCTGGCTTATGGAGGCTCCACCATTCTTCAAACACAATTTCATGGTTACCTGGGCATAGACATCCAGCTGGCAGATGGGGGAAGAGAGAGCAAGGAGAATTAACCATGGAGGTTTTTATGGGCCAGTCCTGGAGGTGGCCCACATCATTTCTGCTCATATTCCATTAGCTATAACCTCAAGAGAGGCTGGGAAATAGAGTATAGCTATATGCAAAGGAAGAAGAGGTTATGGGCTTGGTAGTATACATGGATACTAATGACTATCTTAGTCTATTTGTGTTGCTATAAAGGAATACCTGAGGCTGGAAATTTATAAAGAAAAGATGATTATTTGGCTCACTGTTCTGCAGGCTGTACAAGATGCATGGTGCTGACATCTGCTTCTGATGAGGGGCTCAGGCTGCTTCTACTCATGACGAAAGGTGAAGGAGAGCTGGTGTGTGCAGAGATCATGTGACAAGAGAGGAAGCAAGAGAGAGAGAGTGGGAAGGTGCCACTAACAACCAGCTCTCCCAGGTACTAATAGAATAAGAACTCACTCATTACCACGAGGACTGTACAAGCCACTTATGAGGGATCTGCCCCATGACTAAAGCACCTCCCACTAGGCCCCACCTCCAACACTGGGTATCAAATTTCAACATGAGATTTGGAGGGAACAAACAAAACACAACTATAGAAATGCCCAGATGTGAATTCATTTGTAGGGACAGGCTGGACAAGGCACCCTAGAAATCATCACAGCAGCAACCACTAAAAATAGAACTGACAGCTAATCCTTCCTCCTCAGCATTAGTTGGAGAGAATCTCTTACCTCTTTGCTGGTGCTCCAGTGTGTAATCTTCTGCTTTGTCCTCTGCATGAGCAATTTCTGATGACAAATGCATGGGAATAAATGGACATAAAAGAGAACAAAGCTCCACTTGTTCCAATAAACCCCAGCTGTCAGGCCACATCTCTTACACCACAAGTACTGATCCCAAGTGTTTCTTGGAAGTGATCTCTTTAAACTGAATCAAGTCAGAATGCACTTAACATTCATCATTTCCTGCTTTTATGTAGCTTTGTAGTATAAGCTCTGTGGGATCTTGTCAGACCCTTTGTTGTTGAGTAATAACACATTTGTTTGAAAAAAAAAAGATGGCAAATTAAGAGAACATGAGTTTATTGTAGCAAATGTAATAGGACTGCTTTTCTTCCTGGAAGTGAGCTGTCACTGTAGCTCAATGTCCTCAGCTCACCTTACAGTGAGGTAGACCACAGTCAAGGGCTTGTCCTATTCAAGAGCCTGGAAATTCCACAGACATTCACCAAAATTGAGATTTTCCCAGCCTAATCAAAGCACGTAGAACAATTAGTTATTGCATGGAAATGAGATCATTTACCAGGTGAGGTTTACATGAATTTTACAGTGCAAATGGTGCGTCTGTCCAGTTGTTTTTCAGGATATTTCATCTCCAGAAATCATTGAATTGCAGCTTGTCATATGCTTACACAAACCAAATTAAAAAGCTATTTTGTACTACGTGAAATATAAATGAGCATGAAATGATTTATATACAAGGGTGGTAATGTAGAGCCTAGGTCCTACACCATTATGAATGGATATCAACCAATGACATTTTGATCTATTGGGCCACAAGTGAACATAACCATTCAATGGTAACTTCTCAATCCTGAGCTGTTATATAATGTGTCGGCTCTAGCTCTCAGAATGTAGTAACTAGAGTAGTAGTAGTTTAAATGTGCCATTTTTAGGTAACATTGAACTATAGCAAATGTGGATTACTCATTGCTATGGTCTAAATGTTTTTGTCCTAATGCCAGCACATTGGGCATTAGGATTTAATGTATGAATTTTGGAGGGGACAAAAACATTTATTGGGAGGTATCTCTCTGGGACCTGGCATTAGGAATGAGGCCTTTGGGAGGTGATTAGGTGAATGCTTTTACAACAGAAGTCCTAAAGAGATACCTCACTTCTTCCTCCAAGTGAAGACACAGCAAAAGAACAGCAGTCTATGAACCAGGAAGTGAGCCCTTACCAGCCAACACCTTGATCTCCAGAACTGTGAGAAATAAATTTCTGTTATTTATAAGCCACCCAGTCCACAGCAGTTTGTTATAGTAACCTGAACAGACTAAGATATCTATGGTTAATGATGAATAGTAATGATAATGATGATAATATGTCAATAAAGTCTAAAGACACTCTCAGAATGTCGAAGGGCAAAAAAGAAAATGTCACAGATTAAAGAAAACATATAAAACTTTAATCAGATTTTATAGAAAAGTCAAAGAAAAACTTTAAAAGTATAATTTATCTTACTTGTGCCCTGGAGCTGAGTGTCTTGCTATCTCTAGAGTTCAGTCTGTTTCTCTAGGCTCATAGCTCCAAGCTAGGTGAGGCTTGGCAGAGGATGGGGGCTATCAGTTAAGTGGTATGTTCAATCTTGAGGCTAAGAGCTTTCTAGCTGCCAGGCTGCTATTATATGGCACAGTGAGTAGGGACTGCCTTGTCCACAATAAGAAAAATCTCCCTCCCCAAAGCCAGGTAGGCAGATAGTGAGGAACATGGACAATATTTCTTAAGCACCTATTAAATGTGCAATATTGAATGCTCAAGTGGTGACACAAGATGGCAGTGAGTGGGAGTGGGTGGAGGAAGACAAGGGCCTGAACATAGAAATCAGAAGATGAGACTTGAATTATGTTTATGTGAATATGATTTTTCCTGCAACTCCTACCTTACCTTGGAGTAGACTGTATGTTCCTGAAGGATAGAAACACCAATGAGGTACAGCAGGGGATAGGGAGAGAAAAGTCTCAGCTTTCTAGTTGAATCAACCTGCTCTGATTCTGCTCTTATTTAATCCCCATATTTTTCCTGTATGCAATGAGCATCAAAACAACTATCCCAAAGGGTTGTTTTCACATTCATTAGGTGTTCAAGCTTAGCTTCTCCTTCTCTGGGATCTTGCTTATAGTAGGTGCTTGATAGAGAAATGAATTAAGAACATTTTTGTAGAATTCTTGAATGTTAAAACTGGAAAAGCCTTTCAAAATCATCTAGGTCAACTATCTCATTGAATTGAATTACAGTTCTCCTTTTTTAGGAGTTATAAATTGATGGGAAATAGCTGCTACTATCAAAATATAATGATATCTTGTCTATTAGATGGGAAAAGATAAAAAGACTGAGATAACCAATATCAGTGAAGATGCAGAAAAGATTTATCTTCATGCCTTACTGGTAGATGTATAGATTGGCTAAACTCTTCTGGGTACAATCTGGATGATATGGACTCCAAATTTAAATAAATAAATATATATATATATATTTATTTATTTATTTGGCAATATTGTATCTAGGATTGTATCCTGTGGAAACAGTTGATCGATTGCACAATAACATGCATGTAAAGAAATCTTCTTTGTAGTATTGTTCATAAGCAAAATGCTGGAAATGTCCTACATATTTCTAAACAGGAGATTAGTTAAAGAAATTATGACACGCCTGTGCAGTAGAGTGTATGACAGATCTATATTGATTGGAATGTAAAGACCTTCACAATGAATTGAATGGTAAAAGCAGGTCACAAAACGTCATGGAGAGTACAGCCTCATGTATATAAAGTTATTAAGAAATGCATGTGGCCAGGCACTGTGGCTCACGCCTGTAATCCCAGGGCTTTGGGAGGCCAAGACGGGTGGATAACCTGAGGTCAGGAGTTCGTGACCAGCCTGATCAACACAGTGAAACCCCGTCTCTACTAAAAATACAAAAATTAGCTGGGTGTGGTGGCGGGAGCCTGTAGTCCCAGCTACTTGGGAGGCTGAGGCAGGAGAATCACTTGACTCTGGGAGGTGGAGGTTGCAGTGAGCCTAGATCACGCCATTGCACTCCAGCCTGTGCCACAAGAGCAAACTCTGTCTCCAAAAAAAAAAAAAAAAAAAAGAGAGAAAACATGTGACATGCATGCACATAGCGCTGCTGGGATGATAGTCATCATGATTTTTTAACAGTTGCCTTTGGGTGACTTAGACTGATGTTTGCTTTCTTCTTTATACTCTTCTAAAGTGCATGGATTGTGTACTTGAACATGAATTGACTTTATAATCAGAAAAAAATCATGACGCTATTCTCAACTTGAAACAAAAGACAGAACTATCAAGGATCCCTTCACGTTGCCCAGTTTAAGAGTGGTACTTGATCAGTGTCACTGTACAGAATCCAATTTTATTTTTCTTATTTACCCTATCTGCCAAGCTAGCTGCTTCTGCAGTCATAACTGCAGAAAGCCCACAACCCAATACTTCTCACTTTCTTCATCTCTCCTTTTCGGATTCTGGGACTTACCACAGATCTTTTTGAAAAAGGTAGCAAACAGATAAATAATAAAAAGCACTCTTTTCTCTCCCTCATTGTAAAGTTTACACCATCCAACAGGTTTTTATTTTCCTAAATAAAAGCAAATGGTTGACCATCATGTAATATAAATCTGCCCTTAAGTGACATCCAAACAAAACAGATTTCCTGTCTTGTGATTAAAGAATTTGAAGGACTACCGGGCAAGATGCAGGATGTGTACTGTGTACTGGTTGCCATGGTTTTGACTGAGGATGGGCTATTTAAGCTTATCCTTAATTTGGATAGGCATAAGTCTCAGCTTTGCAGGGTTAAAAATGGTGTAAAAGACATGGCTGTTTTTAGACTGAATGGGAGTCTGGCTATAGTAACAGCTAAAAATAGAGGTTCCTATCTTTAATTAACCCTTTGGTTTCTGAATCAAATAAAGAAATTAATTATGATAGATTTTTTTTAAGAAAGTAAGCTGGCATGACAGAAAAGCTAATTTCTAATTATACAGGCATTTTTGAACTGACATCCTGACTTTTTTTTTTAAAACCTGAAGTATGTATTGAAAAGGCTTATTTTAGCTTTAAAATCAGCTATTCAGTTCCCATGGCAGCTTTACTCTGTTGAAGGATTTGATTGTAACCAATTTAATGTTTTTAGCAGCAGATTTATTTTTCCATTTGCAAACAGCACTTTGGAGCAAACAGGAGGTGTACTGTTAATAGTTTACCCTTGATTCTATTATCTATATTACTTCATGCAGCATGACACACATTATTAAAATGCAGATGGTAGATTGAGTTCTGCATAGAGTGAAAAAAATTTAGAAACATAAAATAAAATAAAATGCAGATGGTCTCTGTATCAAAGACTTTAACACTGAAGGTAAAACAAATCTATGTAAGTTGGATAAATAAGCATTCAATAACTTCAGACTCAAGATTTTCAATTCCTTGTTTTGGAACTGCAAGGGCTTTTTGATGGACACACTGTATTTTGGAGAGCTCATTGAAATTGAAATCAGAAAGTGGAAATTCCAGTTTTAGTCTTGTATTTGGGTAGCTCTAAGATTTGAGGCAAATCATTTAACCTGCCGAGGCCTCAGTTTCCTTAATTATATACTTATCAGCTTCGAGGACATTTGGACCAAATGAATTATCTATTTTATTTTATTATTATTTTTTGAGACAGAGTCTTACTCTGTCACCCAGGCTGGAGTGCAGTGATGCAATCTTGGCTCACTGCAACCTCCACTTCCAGGGTTCAAGCTGTTCTCCTGCCTCAGCCTCCTGAGTAGCTGGAATTACACACCTGCCACCACCCCTGGCTGATTTTTGTATTTTTAGTAGAGATGGGATTTCACCGTGTCGGCCAGGCTGGTCTCGATCTCCTGACCTCAGGTGATCCACCTGCCTTGGCCTCCCAAAATGTTGGGATTACAGGCATGAGCAACCGTGCCCTTCTGGAATTATCTAGTTTAAATTTTTATTTCTTTTTAAATAGTTGAATGCTTTCTTCAAATAAAGCCCATGTAGAAGCCCATTATGGAAAGAGAAGTGGATTTCTACTTGTTAAAGGTATCATGGGGTTGGCAGGGTCCTGAGTGCTTACCTCTTGTCCCTTTTCTAACCCCCTTGAAACACCAAGTAGGAGCCCACAGCACTCCTCAGTGCACAATTTCAGGGCCATTTTTTTAAAGACAAATTTTAACATCTCATTTTATCTTAAAAGTTAGTCTGTGGTTCTGAGAAATCTCAGAACAAAATGCCGTAATAATTTTTTTAGAAGATAGAAATTTTCGTATTATACCTTCACACTCGAGATAAAGCATAGCAACTTTGAAAAGATGGTAATTTTATTTCTGACTTTATGGGTTAGAAAAACTGTTGCTTTCCTGTTGCAAATGTTCCTCAACTTACAACTTTATGTCCTGATAAATCCACCTTAAGTTGAAAATATTCTGGGTCAAATGCATTTAATCCACCTAACCTACCAAACATCACAGCTTAACCTAGCCTACCTTAAATGTGCTCAGAACAATTACATTAGCCTACAGTTGGGCAAAATCATCTAACACTAAGCCTGTTTTATATAAAAAAAAGTTGGTTATCTTATGTACTTCATTGAGTATTGTATTAAAAGTGAGAAACAGAATGGTTGCATAAGTACTCAAAGTATGGTTTCTACTGAGCATATTGCTTTCACATTGTGGTAAAGTAAAAAAATTAAATAATCCTGAGTTGAACCATTGTACAGTCAGGGGCTATCTGTATTTGACATCAAGGGACACTCAAGTGAGTCATCTCCCCACTGCCTGTTTGTTATAAGACCTTAGAATCAAATGATTTACTATTTGATGCATGCACTTCGCTACTGTGTCTTTTTACAAACGTCCATCTACCCATTGACTCATCACATCGTAATTTTTATATTCTTTTGGATTTTTTATGGCTTTGCACAGTCCACATACTCCATATTCTGAATAATAGAATGCTGCTTATAAAGATAACTTGTTTACCCTCTATGTTAATCCAGCCTCTGTTAGGGTAACAAAAAGTACAAGAACATTTTTATTTACAGAGCAAGCTGCAATATTGAGAAGAGCTCTGGTTGGATCAAACACTTGTGAACTCACATGGAGGAAGCTGTAGTTTGGGTTCCAAAATGGAGATTTTTATTAGAACCTAATCACTATTCTGTATCTACTAATGGGAATAATATAAGAAAGAAAAATAGATATCCTCAGACCTTCTTCATTATTTCAAATAATATTTCAGGATCAACAATGACAGCTTTGTCTGATTCTGCTTTACTTTAATGTCTTCAATAGCTGTGATCTTCATAGGAATCAGTTGTGTTATAATCTGCAGCTGGAAATCATGAGTGCTTCTTGGCACTGTGCTACACAGATAAAATAAAGCTGACTGAAAGTACTATGACTTAATAATGTAATCTCTACAAAAAAAATATTATATATACCCCTAACATTTATGTGTTTCCCAAACCATTATACAAATCATTTATAGAGACATCACACCAACCACCCACCACTTGTTAAAACAGAACAAATATTTTAACATGGAAATGCAACTTTATAAAACAGCAAGGGAATTGGAAATGGAAATGACAGGCTGGAGACTTAACTGTTTCTTCCTTTTTTTATTTTAAACCTTTAAAGTGTAATGTATGTTCAGAAAAATATACACAAGGGCCAGCTAGATGAATTTTCACCAGCTTTACACACTGGTGTAATTAGCACCCATATCAAGAAACAGATTATTCCCAAACGCCCTCAATTCTGCTCTTGCTCCTTCTAATCATTGTTCTTCCACCAGAGTTACCTGGTATCTAGCCCTCTAACAGCATAGATTAGTCTGTTTTTAACTTTTCTATAAATGGAGTAATACAATATGTAGTACTCTTTTGTGGTCAGCTTCTTTCATTTAACTTTTATGTTTGTGAGACTCATCTATGTTGTTGTTTGTAATTGTTCATTCTGATCAAGAATATTAACTTGTGCAACTATGCCACAATTTATGGACCATTCTGCTGTTGGTGTTCATTTGGTGGTTCTTTGTTTTTAACTTCTACAAATTGTGTTCTAATGAACATTCTTGATCATATCTTTTGATTACATAAGTAGGAATAAAATTGCTGTGTCATTCATAATAAACATATGTCTACTTTCATGGGGACTGCCAAATTGTTTTCCAGATGGTTATACCAATTTACATTCTCAATAGTAGTGAGCAAGAAATCCTGGCTGCTGTGTATACACTTGACCGTTAAACAACATGGATTTGAACTTGAAGAGTCCACTTATAAATGAATTTTCTTCCCTCTGCCATTCCTAAGACAGCAAGACCAACCTCTCCTCTTCCTCCCCCTCCTCAGCCTACTTATTGTGAATATGACAAGGATGAAGATCTTTGGGATAATCCACTTACACTTAATGAATATTAAATATATTTTTCTCTGTCTTATGATTTTCTTAATATTTCCTTTTCTCTAGCTTACTTTATTGTAGTAATAAGAATACAGCACATAATACATATAACATACAAAATATGTGTTAATGAATTGTTTATGTTATTGGTAAGATTTCCATTTAACAAGAGGCTATTTGTAGTTAAGTCTTGGGGGATTCAAGGGTTATATGCATATATTTGACAGAGCAGGTGGTTGGTGCCACTAACCCCGATGTTGTTGAAGGGTCATCTGTACTTGCCAACACTTATTATTTTCTGTTAAGCGAATGGTGGTATTACATTATGACTTTCTCATTTGCATTTTCTTGAGGACTGATAAAGGTGAGTACGTTTTCACATGTATACTGTCCATTTAAATAGCCTCTTTTGTGAAATATATGTTCAGGCTTTTTGTCCAATTTTCTGTATTTTTCTTATTGGTTTATAGGAATTATTTGTATATACTAAATAATTTCTTCATTGTCTTATGTATAATGAAATTTAAGTGTTCAGATTTATTCTTGGTATATCTTTATGTTTTCAGGTATTCTATTTATTATGCACCTCAGGCCACTGTATACTGAAGTCTGGAAAGCTTCAAATGACATTCAGGAAGAAAAAGTCTCCTTTTTCAAAAGTCGAAAGTATTATATGCAATGTGTCATCATTATTTAATGACATTTTAAATTTCACAACCTATTTTTTTAGCTTTAGTCTTTTAATATTGTTTGATCCATTGTTTAAAACTCAATATAAAAATCAGAAGGACCAAAGAAAAGGAAGCGATAATGGTCATGCTTTGACTTTGTTAGAATAGACCATAATATCTCATGTTGGACTTATGTATGGTGATGTTCATAAGAAGATTGAAAATCCTGGTTTGGATTTCAGTTTTACAACTTACTGGTGTTCCCTGGTCAAAATAGCCTTGCAATCGCCATATACTGGGGAAGACATTTGCCATTTTTGACTATCTAGTGTCCTTCTTTTGGTAGCAGCACCCAGTATCTTTTTGGAGAGCCACCTTAGATCCACAGTTGGTCTATGTGTGTTGGCCCCACCTCTAGCTCCAGCAGAGAGTAGCTACTAATTCACACCTGGCCAATCAAGCATCACATTCCTTAGGGCACAGTCATTGGTTTAAGGATGGGCATGTGACCCAGTCAGAAGCATTGACATGTAACAAGACCTGTGTTGGGACTGCAGAGGGAGAGAAAGCCTCTTCCCTAGTGAATTTGACCTTTGGAAAATGAGATGTAGAAGTGTTTCAAAGCACCTTGCAACCTCAAGGGAAGATCTTGTAGAAAACAGAGCCAGCCCAGAAGAGGTGTAACTGAGGAAGAGAGAGAATTGAAATATTTTGAGTCCTTTGGATCAAGGCATGGCTTAAGCAAATAATACTTGGTCTTTTCAGTAATGTGAGCCTATACATTTCTTGTCCACTTAATATGGTTTGGTTTGGGTTTTCTGATACTTGAAACTGAAAGCGCCTTAACTGGTGCAAATATCTGTCCCAGATGTTGTTAGTAGCATTATGTGTGATATACACAGTATGATAATGATATGGCCTGAAGCAGAGACTTCTCCCTGAAAGGCAAATATTCTTTCAAATAATAGTTTTATAATTTAGGCACTAGGATTTAAAGTTTCTTAAGGGTTTGTGTATGGTATTAAAGTTTATTATGGCAAAAATGATTGGTTAGGTTTCATTTAATGGAGATAGGTGGGAGAAAGGAAATGTGTGCTCTTGTCTATAGTCAAGAATAATCCCTGTGCTTCATGAGAGTGGTTCCCAAGTACCTGTTCTTGGACTCTCCCCATTAGAATTGCTTGAGGAGCTTGCCATACATAGAGATTTTATGGCTCTAGCCTTGAGGATCTGGATAACTAAATGTGGGATGATAAGTAGCGTCTGTGTTTTTAAACAAACTCCAAGAATTGAGAACCAATGCTTTATTACAGGACTCCCTCTCCTAATCATGGGACATGGATGGCTCCTGCTTAATTTCTTCCAGGAATTTTGAACTAGACAAGGGAATAAAACAAAGAGAAGGAAGAGAGAGGTACACATAGGCCATGAAAAAAGCATAACTGCTAAAGGACTGAAGAATGCTGGGGTGGAGAGGGGAAGGGAAGAGATTTTACATTAATATTGTTTTTAAAGAATCAGAGTTTTCTAGAAATATAAATAGATTAGATGGTTGGTTATAGAAGAAAAAATACAAAATAGAAATAAAAATAAATTTATTTAGAAATGCAAAGGTGCATGTATCTTCCTCATTTCTACCTGGATGCATCGTTTATGCAGAAAGAATGAGGAGGAAGTGATCCCAGATCTCTTTTTCCTGTGGCATTGCTGACTCAAAATATATGTCAGTGGGCCCAGCGCAGTGGCTCACGCCTGTAATCTCAGCACTTTGGGAGGCCGAGGCAGGCAGATCACTTGAGGTCAAGAGTTTGAGACCAGCCTGGCCAACTTGGTGAAACTCCATCTCTACTAAAAATACAAAAATTAGCTGGGTGTGGTGGCACGCACCTGTAATCCTAGCTACTTGGGAGGCTGAGGCAGGAGAATTGCTTGAACCTGGGAGGCAGAGGTTGCAGTGAGCAGAGATCGCACCACTGTACTCCAGCCTGGGTGACATAGTGAGATGCTATCTCAATTAAAAAAAATAAAAAAAAAAAAAAATATATATATATATATATATATATATATATATGAGTGTACAGTTGACCCTGCCTTGAACGCTGCAGGGGTTAGGGGTACTGACTCCCTGTTCAGTAAAAAATCTGTGTTTAACTTTTCATTTCCTCAAAACTTAACTACTAATAGCCTGCTGTTGACTGAAAGCCTATCAATAACATGAACAGTTGATTAACATATATTTTGTATATATATAATATACTACATTCTTACAAGAAACTAAGCTAGAGAAAAAGTTATTAAGAAAATCATAAGGTAGAGAAAATATGTTTATAATTTGTTAAGCGGACACGGATCATCATAAAGGTTTTCATCCCTGTCATCTTCATGTTGAATAGGCTCAGGAGGAGGAAGAGGAGGAGTTGGTCTGCTATCTCAAGAATGGTAGAGGTGGAAGAAAATCTGTGTATAAGTGGATTCTTGCAGTTTAAACCCATGTTGTTCAAGATTTTACTGTATTTCACATACATTGGCTTTTGTATGGAGTCACAAAGAGGACAATCACTCCCTTTTCTACTTAGTAGTTAATAAAATTGATTAAAAAACTATTATTATTGATCATCTCCAAATAAAAATTTTCTAGTTCCTTCAACTCCACTAGCACGCATATCATGTATGGTAAAATATAACAGGTTAATTTGAGGACATATGTTGACTTCAAATACAGTTTTGTATGTGAAGAGACTCCAGGCTTAGTACTTTAATACTGTAACAGATGCCCAATAATTATGTTAAAAGCACTTTATAAATCTGGCTGTAGGAAAAAGAGCTAATGATTCTCTTATGACCCCAGGAGAATTACCTTACACTTCACCATCATTGGTTGTATTTCAGGAAGGAGGGACATATAATTTGAACTACATCCTATCTAAATCTCTGTAATAAAGACTTATGAATATGGGAATTCAGATTTGTATATTATATTGTATGTAATATTGAAAAATTATTATTATTATTATTATTTTTTAGGATATAACCGAACTCAATAAAAAGCCTAGAGCCATGTTCAGTTGACTCATGGCCAAAAACAGAGTTGCTGTAGGTGGCCAATTATCTCATGAGCAAGAAAAAATATAATGCATGTTGCAAGCACTTAAGTTTTGCAGTGGTTTGTTACATAGTACTAGTGCAGTAATAGCTGACTAATACACCTTTCAAATTAATCAGATTGAAGTTAATATCAGCATGATATTAAAAAGATTAAGGTTTTTTTTGTGCTTTTTGTATTGCGTCTGAGGAATCTTTGCCTCGCTGAAGGTCACAAAGGTTTTTTTTACTGTGTTTTTTTCTAGAAGTTTGATGGCTTTGCTTTTATTTTGTATTTTTATTGTTTTTATGAGAGGAAAACAGAAGAAGAAAGAAAAAGTAGGAGAGAGAACAGAATTCTTGCTCTATTGCCCAGGCTGGAATGCAATCTTAAAAAGGTATTAAAAACCTCTTTTATGCTGTCAATTGTACTTAACAACAGAGACAGGAAGGAATAAGGGAAGAAAATAACAAACAAACAGTCAACTAATATTTCATTTAGGTCTGTGAGATACTATGCAAATGCTAAAGAGTAATTCACTTCCTATTATATAGTCACTTTCAGAATGGGTATAATATAAATTAACAATGCGATGTCAAAATCTCCTGCTATTATTGTGCGGGAGTCCAAATCTCTTTTTAAGTCAAGAAAAATTTGTCTTATGTATCTGGGTGCTCCTATATTAGGTACGTATATATTTATAATCTTTAACTCCTATTGCTACATTGATCCTTTTACCATTATGCAATCTCCTTCTTTGTTTCCTTTAGTCTTTATTACTATTAAAGTCTATTTTATTGGAGACAAGAGTTACAACTCCTGTCTTTTTTTTTTTTTTCTCTCCATTTAATTGGTAAATCTTCCTCCATCTGTTTATTTTAAGTCTTTGTGTATCGTTGTGAGTTGGATCTGGATACTACGTATCGATGGATTTTAACTTTTTATTCAGTTTGCCTTTCTGTGACTTTAATTAGGGCATTGTATCCATTTAAGTTTAGGATTAATATTAATATTTGTGAGTTCAATATTGTAATTTAATGCTAACTAGCTTTTTTGCCCGTTATTTGATGCAAATTCTTCATTATGGAGACACTCCTTATATTTTGATGAATTTTTGAGATAACTGATACTGGTTGTTCCTTTCTGTTTGTAGTGCTTCTTTCAGAAGATCTTGCAAAGCAGGCCTGGTGGTGATAAAATCTCTGAGTGCTTGCTTGTTCGCCAAAAATTTTATTTTTCCTTTGTTTATAAAGCTTAGTTTGGCAGGATATGAGATTCTGGGTTGAAAGTTCTTTTCTTTGAGGATATTGAATATTGACCCCTACTCTCTTCTAGATTGTAGAGTTTCTGCTGAGAGGTCTGCTGTGAGTCTGATAGCCTTCCCTTTATGGGTAATCTGACCTTTCTCTCTAGCTGCCCTTAGAATTTTCTCCTTTATTTCAATGCTAGTGAATCTAGCAATTATATGTCTTGGAGGTGATCTACTTGAGGAATATCTTTATGGTGTTCTCTGGATTACCTAGAGTTGAGTATTGTCCTGCCTTACTAGGTTAGGAAAGTTTTCCTGAATAATATCCTGAAAAATATTTTCCAACTTGGATTCATTCTCTTCATGACATTCAGGTACACCGATCAGTCGTAAATTAGGTCTTTTCACATAGTCCCATATTTCCTGGAGACTTTGCTCATTCCTTTTTACTTTTTCTTCTCGAATCTTGTCTTCTCGTTTCATTTCATTAAGTAGGTCTTCGACCTCTGATATCCTTTATTCTGCTTGATCAATTTGACTGTTAAAACCTGTTCATACTTTGTGAAGTTCTCTTATTGTGTTCTTCAGTTCCAATAATTCACTTACATTCGTTTCTAAATTGTCTATTCTCATTAGGATATTGTCAAGCCTTTTTTCAAGGTTCTTAGTGTCTTTACACTGGGTTAGAACATGTTCTTTTAGCTCACAAAAGTTCCTTATTATCCACCTTCTGAAGCCTAATTCTGTTATTGGGACACACTTGTTCTCCATCAGGCCTTGTTCTCTTGATGGTGAAGAACTGTGATCCCCTGTAGAAGGAGAAGCATTCTGCTTCTGGGTATTCTCAGCTTTTTTACTCTGGTTTCTTCCCGTCATTGTAATTTTATCCACCTGTCGTCTCTGTAATTGACAACTTTCAATTTAGGTCTCTGAGTGAACGTCCAACTTGATTATTCCCAATGCCAAAATCTGAGCAACCCACTGCGCTGGCTAAAACAGCGGCATTAAGATTCGTGGTGCTTTTCTGCTCGGGGATCTCCAGTCTGGCTTCCCTCTTGAATCTTTATTTCAATCATGTAAATAGGTGACTGTGCCTTTCTGGAGATCCAAACGTCAATTAAAAGGGAAGCTAGTCTCGTTTACTCTGCACCGAGAACCGCCGCACCTAAGCGCTGGCAAAACCGCCACACCGGCCACAAGAGTCACACTGGCGACCTGTGGGGCTCCTCTGCTGGGGATCTCCTAGTCCGTAAGCAACAAAAATTGGTTTGAAAATGCAACGTCCTCTCGTTCTGTGCACTTTCTCTGGGAGCTACAATCCTGAGCTGCTAGTAGTCAGCCATCTTGGATCTCTCTCCCAAATTATTTAAAAAATTTAAATTATTACTTATTTAAAAATCAAAAATATTTAAATTTAATTAGATTAAAATAATTTAAATTTAAAATTTAAATTTAAAAATAATTTCAAATGAATATTTATTTAATTTTAAATACAATTAAAATAGAAATAGAAGCTGGGTAGAACTAATTATGAGAACCTTTCTTCTAGTCTGGCTATTTTGTGTTCTGCTTTAAAATGTAAGCAAAACAGATTCTTTTCAGTGCCAAAGGGGCTTTTTTCCTAACCAAACTCAAGTCCTTTGATTTAACAACAGGCTCAGATGACTTTTTTGGTATATGAATTATTATTTATAGTCTTTTTGGCCAAACTACAATAAGAAGTAGTACATATAACCACAAGATGTTCAAATTTTACTTTTTTTTATCTACCAGATGAATATATTTATTACTGCAATTAATGTGGCTACTCTGCGTCTGGAAGCACAATATTTAGCAGTCTGAGTAGCTTTGCATCTTAGTAAGGTTGCAGTTGAAAAGCATGGATTTGGGTTCTTACCTGGATCCTGCTACTAACCAGGGGAGTGATTTTGGCAAATTATCAGGCCACTCTGACCCTCTAGTTCCTCTTCTATTTTAACAGGAGCTGAGGCCAATGATCCATGTATAGTTATAAAAGTGAATGGGTTTCTAGACACTAGTTGACATAGACTCCTAGGAGACACAGCCAAGGAAACAGTACACTGTGTCTTCTGGGCAGAACCCAAACAATAAGAAATAAAATAATAACCAAAGTAAAATTCATTATTTCCTAATGATGTAAAACAAAACAAATCCTGTTAGTCACCTTTGGAGGATGTTAGAGAACTATTTATTTGGACAACTGGTACATAAAGGAAAAGAAATGAACACTTATCCTATTTGTTGTGGATGGACTATACCTCAAGGTAATCAAATAGTTTATCAAGGAGAGTTCATTATACAATAGTTCCAGCTAATAAATGCAGAAAGAGTAGTAGAATTAAAGTGGTGTCATTTTGCAACCCCCCAAAATGGCACAAGGCAATGATCACCAATAGTTGTAAAACAATTAGGGGAAAAGTAAATGGGGAATTTTATAGTAGGTAGATCAGGCTGACAACAAACAAAACCATTAGCCAATCTTAGTGTCACACAAAAAGACACCCAGGCATTATGGTGATAAGATGTAAAGTACAAAACCCCACCTATGAAGCATTCTTTCTAAAAATATTAAATGTGAATATGCTGTAGATCTAATTTCTGGTTTACAAAGAATGCAGGGAAGACAGAAACATATTAAAGATACTCAGAGATAAATTAAAATCTGGGAAATTTTACAATGCAAACAACCTGACCTGGTTTCTTCAACAAATAATTTAGAGGGAAGGCACAAAAAAGAAATTATAGAACAAAAGACAAGTTAACCAGATGCAGCGTATAGACCTGATTTGGGTCCTGTTGCAAAAAAACTAATTCAATAAAGAAACCAAATATCAGATAACTGGGGGAAATCTGACTATTGATTAGATATCTGATGTTATTAAAATATTTTGTTCATTTTTTAGGTGAAGGATCATACTTTGGTTACATTAAAAAAGGAAACATTGTGTTTTTTTGAGATGGAGTCTTGTTCTGTCACCCCAGCTGGAGTGCAGTGGCGTGATCTTGGCTCACTGCCTTCCCAGTTCAAGTGATTCTCTTGTCTCAGCCACCCGAGTAACTGGGATTACAGGCGCCTGCCACCATGCCCAGCTAATTTTTTTTTTTTGTATTTCAGTAGAGACAGGGTTTCACCATGTTGGCCAGGTTGGTCTTGAACTCCTGACCTCAAGTGATCTGCCTGCCTTGACTTTTCAAAGTGCTAGGATTACAGGTGTGAGCCACCCTGCCCAGCAGGAAACATTGTTTTTAGAGATATATTTGAAGTATTTATAGATGGAACAATATGATGTCTGGGATTTGCTTCAAAATAATCGAGTGGCAGGGTGGTGAGTGGGAGTATAGATGAAACTAGATTGCTCATGTGTTGACAATTGTTGAAAATGGGTTTTGGCACCATGGCACATGAGTATCTATGTAACAAACCTGCCTGTTCTGCACATGTATCCCAGAACTTAAAGTATAATTTAAAAAAAAGAAAAGAAAAGAAAATGGGTTTTGGGCACATGAAGATTCATTATATTACTTATAATGAATATTACATTATTCATTATATTACACTCTCTGTTTTGTATATGTTTGAAAATTTGCCTAATTAAATTTTTTAATGGGAAAAAGTAATAAACACTGATAATTTATTAAACTGTATACTTAAGATTTGTGCAGGTTTTTATATCAATGACTTGGTCTGAATCCTGTTGCAAAAAAACTAACAGACTAATACATCTGTTGCTATACAGAACTACCTGAGACTGGGTAATTTATAAAGAAAAGAGGTTTATTGACTCACAGTTCTGCAGGCTGTACAGGAAGCATGGCTGGAAAGGCCTTGGGAAACGTATCCACATAGCAGAAGGCGAGGGGAAGCAGGTATGTCTTACACGGCCAGAAAAGGAGGAAGAGGGAGAAGGGGATAGTGCTATGCACTTTTAAATAACCAGATCTCATGAGAACTCACTCAATTTCAGGAGAACAGCAAGGGAGAAATCTGCCTCCATGATCCAGTTATCTCCCACTAGGCCCCTACTCCAATATTGGGAATTATAACTTGAGGTCAGATTTGGGTGGGGACACAGAACCGAACCATATCAATAACTGTATTAGCTTTCTGTAGCTGTCATAACAAATTACCAGAAATTGGTGGTTTAAAACAACAGAAATGAACTCTCTCAGGGTTCTGGAAGACAGAGGTCTGAAATCCAGCAGAGCTGTGCTCTCCCCTGGGGCTCCAGGGAAGGATCCATTTTGAGCCTCTTCCAGCTTTTGGTGGCCTTTGGCATTGCTTGACTTGTGGCCATATCACTCCAGTCTCTGCCTCTGTGATCACATTTATGCCTCCTCTTCTGTCTGTGTAGTCTCCTCCTGCCTTTCTTATAAGGATACTTCTCCCTGGATTTAGGGCACATCAGATAGTCTAGGATGATCTCCTCATCTCAAAATTCTTAATCACATCTGCAAACCTCCTTTTTCCAACATGGAGACATATGTTTTGGGAGGCCACCACCCAATCCACCATAATGGCATATTTTGGTAGAAATATTTGAAAACTAATAACTAAAAAGCAGAGTTTATCTTTCTCAATTTGGTAATAAGGAGTAACTGTCAGAGTTGTTTCTGGTACTAATATGTGAGATATCCTTGATTTTTTTCCTACCTTGTCACATAAGCAAGTCCTGTCATTTTCACTAAAAAAATGTAAATGCAATCTTTCTACTTTCCACCTGCACTCTCAATGCTTTAATCTCATCTACCATATTTTGTGATGGTCTTACTGATCTTCCTGACTTCTAATCTCACCTCTCCATTCCATTCTCTGCACAGAAGCCAAAAAGAGTAATTAACTACAAACAAAACAAAAATTTATAATCTAATCACCATCTCTTTCTTGCTCTGTACCTGAAATGGTAGTCCATTACTTCTAGAATAAAATTGGAACGCTACTATGGCCTCAAAGGTGGGAATAAATAATTCATATCCCAACTTTTTCTACACTTCTCTGGGGCTATTTTCTTTCTTACCCACAACTGCCCAGCTCCTCTGGCTTCCCTTCAGAGTCTTAAACATGCCAAAGCCAACTCCAGCAAATGTATAGCCTAGAAAAGGAGACACCAGACAGTGTTTACTATGAGAATTCTATTGATAATTGGGCAAATCGTCATTTTTAAAATGGAAATAATAATTCATAATGGAAACAGTAATTCGTGTTGCATACAGATACATTAGAAGACATGTAAATAAAATATAAATACTCATCTCTCTTCCCACCCTCTGAGATAATGATATTTTAATATATATCTGTTCAGAATGTATGCTTAAATAAAACAAAAATACAACTGTATAACTTGGTAACTTGTTTTTTTTTTTGAGGCAGAGTCTTGCTGTGTCACCCAGGCTGGGGTACAGTGACATGATCTTGGCTCACTGCAACCTTTACCTCCCAGGTTCAAGTGATTCTCCTGCTTTAGCCTCTTGAGTAGCTAGGATTACAGGTGTGTACCACCATGTCTGGCAAATGGCTAATTTTTGTATTTTTAGTACAGACTGGGTTTCGCCATGTTGGCCAGGCTGGCCTCAAACTCCTGACATCAAGTATTCCACCTGCCTCAGCCTCCAGAAATGCTGGGATTACAGGCATGAATGAACTACTGTGCCTGGCTGTAACTTGCTTTTTTCCACTTAGTAATGAACTGAGACTGTGCTTTCATATTGTTACATATACCATTTCATCATTTTCTTAAGGCTTTTGATCCATATTTCCTAATCACCCTCCCCAGGACTTGTGCCAATCTGCATTCCCACCAGCAGAGCATGAAAGTGCCCATTTCCCCACATCCCTGAACATCTCTTTAAATCTCAGCCAATCTGAGAGATGAAAAGCAGCATCCTATTGTTCAATTTGCATTTCTTGGATGGTTGTGACATTGACTTTTTTTTCTGATATTTTTCACCTGTAGTTTTGCATAACTGTGTAATGAAGTGTTTGGTTACATTTTAAAAAGAAACGGCAAACTAGCAAAAAAAAAGTGTTTGTGAAAGCCACTTAGTGCCAAATTGCAGTAGCCCTGCCACCATGCCTGAGAGCGTAGTTACAACAATGCCTTGAAGCTGTTTGCTCTCCTGTATCTGAGCATACAGCCTGGGCTTTATAGCCCTTATTAGGGAAGTCTTGATTTCTTCTTGTAAAATATACATCACAGAAAACCCTCCATGATCAGTTTTCAAAGTTTATTGCTTGCATTTTCTGAAAATACATGTGATAAAACAAGAAACTGCAGATTTAAAATCTAAGTTTCAGAATAGGGGCCCAGCAATTTGCACTTGCCATTGTCTGGGGTTTTGATTATCTTTAAGTTTCAGCATGGAGTTCACGTAACTTGATATATTAGCATATTCAGCAGTACATTTTCCTGTTAGGTTTATTTTAGAAAGAAGGTCAGATACATGTGTAGGAAAACCCTCATTTTCTACATTATTTTTGAACAGGCAATTTTATTTTGCTTCATCTGAAAAAAAAATAACAGCAGGATATTTCAGGGCACCCTGTCTGATATAGTACTGCAGATGTAAAAATGTATCACAAACTTGCTTGTGAGGCAATACTAGGGATTACAGCCAGAGTACTTCTAACTGTCCAAGGTCCTGAAATCTCACATCTTCTTGGTCTACAATCTTGTGTATTATTTTGAAATCAGAGTGTTTGTTCATCAAGCAGACACATTCTATCACTTCATATTTCTTATACTTTATTATCATTTATGTGTATCTAAAGTTAATCCACTTGAAGATTGCAGTGAGATGAGATTGCACCACTGTACTCCAGCCTCAGTGACAGAGCAAGACTCCATATCAAAGAAACAGAAGAAAGAAATAAGTAAAGAAATAAAAAAAGAAAGAAGAAAGGAAGGAAGGAAGGAAGAAAGAGAAAGGAAGGAAGGAAGGGAAAGAAAGACTACTTGAATATGGATCAATTTTATGTGTGATATAGTGTCATTTTTAAGAGGTATTTTTCTAAAAAAAGTAATCAAAACAAATAAATGTAATTATGGTTGTGATTGTGAGACCAAATATTTTCTTAAAAAAGTCAAAAACATAAACCAACATGACCTACATCACAGCTGAATAGAGAGCTCACTGTAAATAGAAATTCTAAAGAAAGATGTCCAGGATATCAGAAATAAAATTAAATAGTATGATTCAATAAATGCAAGCATGGGAGTTCCAGAAGTAAAAATAACCTGTTAAATAAAAAGGACGTGTGGAAGTAACGTTTTGTTTTAATGGCAAATGTGGAGGGCCAAGGAACACGGTGTGCCATTTCATGGGAGGGAACAGTGCCACTGGAAAGACACACGGTGAGTACTGCTTTTAAAAATCTAGTCTTTACCAAAATCAGAGTTCAACGGTGATCAGCTATGTGGCTTATGTGCCATCTGTGAGAGAAGCAGGTGGAGAGGGGAAGGCAAACTATACCAAGAAGGAAGTGTCAGCGTTTATCGGGTGAGCACACTGAGTAGCTTTATGAAATGGGCTGAGTGCAAAGAAGATAAATCAGAAAAGATAGTTTCTTCCTTAAAGAAATGGGACAGACTTGTAGAAGAACTTAGGATCTCAGAGTTTAACCCTTTCATTGAACAACAAAAGCTCAGACAGGCAAAGTGGCTTACTCAAGTTCAGATCGCTTACCAGGGCAGAGCTGAGGCTAGAAATTAGTAGTTTCAATTTCGATTAGAGTGGTCTTCCCCCTCTAGGACAGCTATCTCATATGTGAAAAACTTAGCATTCAGATAAACAAACATGTACTAAGGGGCTGGGCATGGTGGCTCATGCCTGTAATCCCAGCACTTTGAGAGGCCAAGGTGGGTGAATCGCTTGAGCCCAGGAGTTCAAGACCAGGCTGGGCAACATGGTGAAGCCCATCTCTACTAAAAACATGAAAATTATCTGGCACGTGCCTATAATCCCAGCTACCTGGGAGGCTGAGGCGAGAACTGCTTAAGCCCTGGAGGTGGAAGTTGCAGTGAGCTGAGAGAGTGTCATTGCATTCCAACCTGGGAGACAGAGCGAGACTTAGTCTTAAAAAAAAAAAAGAAAGGTTAAACACAGAGGACTAGAGAAACAGAGCAATTAAATGAATGGATGACAAAGTGAACAGCATAGAAAGGAACTGTGTAACATGAGTCAAGAGAGATATGTCTGGCTTAAATGAATTTGAAGGAGAAGAAAGAGCATTGGCCAAGAGGTACGAGAAAGATGGGGGTGTTGACAGGCCCAAAGTTACCAAGGGGAGTCTAGTAAACCACATGGCAGCAGGATTTCGGGGCCAATCAGAGAACAAGTAGAGGAAAGACTTCAATAGTCCAACAAATAAGGGACAGAGGTGTTACAAATACTTGATTAGCCAGAATGCATCTGAAATGGAGAGTTTCAGATAACTGAAATTTCTGATCGTGTAACTTTACTTTTTTCACAATCCCTAACCCCCATCATGCTTGCAAATGTTTCTTAAATATGTTAGTGTATTTTATGAAGACTTGAAACCAGTCAGAATATTTCTGTTCCATCCCAATTCTATCACAGACCAGTTGTTCGGCCTCAGGGAAGTCACCTTACCTCTCAGGGCCTCACCTTTATCTGTAAAACAAAGGGCTCTAGTACATTAGAAGTTCCCAGACTTTGCATGAAAGAATCACCTAGTAGCCAGGTTTGGTGGTTCATGCCTGTAATCCCAACACCTTTGGAGGCTGAGGTGGGAGGATTGCTTGAGCCTAGGAGTTTGCAGTGGTAGTGGGCTATGAACCCAATACTTTACTACAGTCTGGGTGAGAAGTGAGACTATGCTTCAAAAAAAAAAAAAAAAATCGGCTGGGGCTCTGGGGCTCTTGCTAAATAAATAAATCTCCAGGCCCCACCTTAGACCCACTGAAACAAGATCTCAGAGGAAGCACTTGGACCTAGGAATCTGCTTTTTGTCACCAGGAAATTTTGGAAAGCTCCCACTACAGGATCTCCATGGTCCCTACTAATAATTATATTTATGACTGAGTTTTCTCACTGGAAGCTCAGAATTTCTAAAGCAACTAGATCTCTATTTGATGTACTGAGGTCACTGTGAATATGGAAAACATTGTAAGGTTCTCTAGCTTCCTATGGATAAAGAACAAAAGAATGGATATATGCACTAACTCCAGGTTATTTATTCTTTCTTGAATATAAAATTGAATGGATGAGTCTTTGATGTCAGCTTATAAAATTTATATACCAGGGCTGGACATGGTGGCACATGTCCACAGTCTCAGCTACTCAGGAAGCTGAGGCCAGAGAATCACTTGAGTCCAGGAATTTGAGGCTGTAGTGTGCTATGACTGCGCCTGTGAATAGCCACTGCACTCCAGCCTGGATAGCATAGTGTGGTCTTGTCCCTAAAAAACAAATTCTATATGCAAGAAAAAATATTCCATATCTAGTGTGCCCATGTTACAAATAAAAGTCCTGGCACCAAAGACATAAAATAATAGATGATGCTATCTCCTAGGAGTAGAGTAAAGCAAATGGTCACCACAAAAGTATGAACTTTACATAGTCTCAGTAGCTTCTTTAATAAAATAACAAGTTACCCAGCTAGTCAGAGGCAGAATGTGGAACCCCCCCATCAATATTTTAGAATTAAATTTATTATTTTCCTCATTCACAGCTCAATAGCAATGGGGGCATCCCTGTAATATCAAGTTCAAGCTTACTGTTATGATTTAAAGCAAGAACATGGTTATGATATTGCATAGCTATAATGTTTTGATCTCTTTCCAATGGAGAAAAATAGCACTTAGGAAAACAAGAGAAGCTGAAAATACCCAGAAACGACACACACAATAATTTTTTTCTTTCTCAAAACTAATCTAAACTTAATTTGAATTCATGTATGACATAAAGTACTTAAATATTCTCTTTCCAAAAATTGACCTTGAATGATTGGAATTCGTCCTATATTGTTGCTTATTGTATCCATCTGTGTATCTTATATAAAGGACCAGAGCATACAATTATCCAGTTTGCTCATTGTATACAGGCACTAGGCTGAGGCGGTGAGTAGGACTGAAAGCCAGTTCAAGTTCTGGACATATTCTGTGCTTCCTGGTATTGGCACATCTTCCCGTCTCACTCCTCCACTCAAGGGATAAACGTTTTGTGAGATGAACAAAGAACAAAGGTACTGTCTGTAAGTTAAGACAGTGCTGTAGTGCGCTCTTTCCCAACAGAAGGGAGCGCCTTTCTCTAACTGCCATCTCGGCTAGCAGTGTTTGACCTTCTCTTCTATGACATTGCTGGAAGTAGATTTAATTGAGTGAGTTCTGATTAGCTGAGATTTTACTACAGTGCATTACATAGTGAGGCAATAATTGATGGAGGTTTTTTAAAAAAATGTTGCATTCTTTCTAGCTGAAGATTATAATCACTTACAATGCTTTGGAACCTGAAAACATCACTCTTCTGAAACTCTTTTTGAAAAAGACCCAAATTTGGAAAAAAATGAAAAAGAATAGTTTTTCATAAAAGATACCATAAGATTCTTAGAAATTACAGTTATCAACTTAATTTTGATTCCGGATGACATTCTTTTGCAGATCCAAGAGGGTCAGTATTTCAATGTGAATTAATAACATTAGATGACGATTAAAATACAGTACTGGGGCTGGGAGCAGTGGCTCACACCTGTAATCTCAGCATTTTAGGAAGCCAAAGCATTTGAGGTCAGGAGTTAGAAACCAACCTGGCCAACTTGGTGAAACCCTGTCTTTACTAAAAATACAAAAATTATATGGGTGCAGTGGCACGTGCCTGTGGTCCCAGCTACTTGGGAGGCTGAGTCAGGAGAATCGCTTGAACCCGGGAGGTGGAGGTTGCAGTGAGCCAAGATTGTGCCACTGCACTCTAGCCTGGTGCAAGACTTCATCTCCAAAAACAAACAAAAAATCCCAAAAATTAGCCAGGCATGGTGGCAGGCACCAGTCATCCCAGCTACTGGGGAGGCTGAGGCAGGAGAATTGCTTGAACCCAGGAGATGGAGGTTTCAGTGAGCTGAGATTGCGTGACTGCACTCCAGCCTGGGTGACAGAGCAAGACTCCATCTAAAAAAAAAAGAGAAACAAACCTAAATAAAAACACAGTATTGGAATCTAAATATAGAGGCATTATATAAACTGGAAATAGATCCTCTTTCTATACCTCAGCATTAATTGACCACCAAAAGAGTAGAGTAGGTTAAGCAACATAATGTGGTCATATATTACGCTGAATAAAAATTGAGATAATTTTAAGAAGACTGCATATCTGAGTAAATACTTCAAGATGGTCACATATTTGCCATGATTTCAGGGACATAACAAAAGTTTTCTCAACTTCCGCTCTACTCACCTCTCCCTATACTTCTTTTATTTGATAATGTCTTATGGTCAAAGATTCATCTTTCGTTACTTTGGCTTAAATGTTCACCTGCTGTTAAAAATGCAAATCCATCTTGGATAGGAAGAACATTGTCGTTGGGCATTAGTTCTCTAAAAGAACACAGACAACACACTTTGATAGGGAGAATAATACAAGGGAATAGTACCCCAGAGTTGAGGAGAAAACAATGAAAAGGAAAAAGGGTCAAGAGTGTTTCAACTGCATTTGCCAGAGATCAAAAGTTTGTGTAATCCTCTTGGCATTGGGAAGGGTAATTTGACTTAGAGATCAGTGGGTCCCCAACTTCAGTCTGATAGCTCTGGTTTGATTTCTACTTTCATTTCTAACTAGCCTTTCTTATTTGGATAAGCAGTAACCTCTCTAAGCTCCAATGTTCTCCTCAACAAATATTTATGTGCCCAATATATGTCAGGCATTATTTTAAATTAAATTAACAATAATATTATCCATCTTCTAGGATTGTTATATGAGAAAGAAATGGGATAATCTTAAAAAGTGGTTGCTGTGTGCCAGGTGGATGGTAAGTAGAACCTTATGGAACAGGTAATCCTAAGGATGATTCCTTTAATATGTGAATTCCTACACAGTTTACAAAGCACTTTCACATCTACTGCCTCTTGACAGCAACCCTGTAGGCAGAAGTAGCCAGATATTTAGTGCCCCATTTTACAGGTGAGGAAACTGAATGAAGCTTGGCATGGTTCACTTGGTTGGTTGTACGGTGCTTCCTACTGAAAAGAATGGCTGGCTAAAATGTGTGTAAGTTGGCCAAATACTTTGTACTTGTTACGGATCCCTATTTTATAGATAGAGAAACTCAGTAAGGCTTAGAAAGACTTTGATTTTCTCTTCTGAAACTTGTAGTGAAAAATAATGCTTTTAGGAAAAGTACGAGTTGGCTATATTAGTCTATATATGTTGGTAAAGGGGTAAAAAAGGGTTACTTGACATGAAGAAGAGGACATTAAACAATTTAATCTCCAATACATAATAGTTATTGAAAGTGACTGGTTTCTCCTCATCTTTGCTTAAATACTGAAAAATTTAGAGAAGAAATAAGAAAATATTTTTACTTCACCAAAGTTTCGTAAATTTTGGAAAAGCCCATCAACAAAGGATTTTGAATCTTTCACAAATATATTTAGAAACCTTGACTAGTCATATATACTGGAATCCTATTTAGAAGTAGAAAACTGAACCAGTAATCTTGAAATGACCTCTTTGAAATCTGCTTTCATGATTCAGCAAACATTTAGCTGACTTAGCTGTAAGAGAAGAAAGTTCTTATATTACATTTGTTCCAATAATTTTCAAGCAAACAAATATTAGCTTTAAGCTCAGCAAAAATGAAATGAATGTATTTCACACATTCCCATAGGATGTGGAGACTGTGTCTCACACTTGATCTTCGCTAAAAGGCTGAGAAGCAATGTGAGACTGTGTCTCACTTCCTACCGAGCAAGTTTTTTTCTACTGGCCAGGCTATTCCAAGCCTTTTACAGGATCTCTGGGAGAAGCATCTGTCCATATGCCCAGACAGTAGGTCCCTCTAAAGAATTTTTAACTCTACCAAGCTGGGACTCTGAGAATAAGACTTACTCATAAATCAATAGGTTATTGAAAGCATGCATGCTTTCTACATGTCTTTAAGTTTAGTTCAAATCAAAACCTTCCTAGAATGACATGAAAATCAGAGCTCATTCATTATGATGTGTGACCTTGCTGAGTTCTTATTTTTAAATTCAGTAAAATACCATATGTGCCTGTCAACTTGGCGTATATGTGTGAAAACACTCATCCATCCCTGAAACAAGACCTTTTGGATAAAAACCAAAGATAACTTCTTTGATGAAAGCGAGGACTAAGGAGGAGAGAAACTTGAGTGAGTGGGGCTACAACTGTCTTCCATTCTATGGAAAATGGCACAGATGCTAAGTTTATAGAAAATGTTAACTTATTTTAATGACTGCTATTAACAGGAAATAATTTTTCCCCTTTGACGCATCTTTAGCTACATCGGGCCATTAAACATACCAGAAAGCAAATGAGCTTGGACTTTCTGAAAAAAATCAATGCGTTAGAAAAATATGAAGATGTTTTTCTAGAGGAAAATACATTAAATAGAACAATCAAAGGCAATCTTTGATTGGATCCTGATTGTCTTAGTCCCTTTGTGCTGGGTAGTTTGCGAATAATGGAAATTTATTTCCCACAGCTCTGGAGGTTGCAAAGTCCAAAACCAAGGCTTGTTCTCTGCTTCCAAGATAGTATCTCCTTGCTGTGTCCTCACCTGACAGAAGGGCATTAAGAGACAAGTTAATTCCCTCAAGCCCTTTTAAAAATGCAACAATTCATAAGGATGGTGTCCTCAGGACCTAAGCATCTCCTAAAGGCCTCAACTCTTAAAATAATTGCATTGGAGAATAAGTTTTAAATGAGTTTTAGAGAAACACATTCAAATGGTAGCCCTGGTTTTTACCAAACAACTGTAACTTTTCTGTGTGTCTGAAAATGTTTGAAATAAAAAGTGGAGAGGAAAAGCAAAAATATTCTAGCTCCACCTCTTTAAAAAATTACCTGGGATTATGGTTTGGTGGTAATCCAGAGAGAGAAAAACACTTTAAAACTGGTTCTATAAGAAGCAGCAGTGTAGCTCTGTACATTCATCACAAATATATATATATTTGGTAAGATGTTTGGCACAATGCTTTATAGGAGCATAAAAATATTGTCCTAAGGGTTAAGATTTTATATAGAGAAACTTATAAGGAAAGAGGATGTAGTTCCTGGTTATGAAATATGTCCATCAGCCTGACACTTTAATTACAACTTCTTTGGAGTTTATAGTATATTATCCTCATTAATCCCCAGTTAGAGGTTTGAGTCATCAAAATAAATCTGCAGGACTTACACACACAGAGTTAGTTATCCAGTGGCCTAGCTCTGTGCTTCCAGGAGTATGACATGTGACACCCTCTGTCCTTTCACTTCTGATGTGTCTCTAGATTTTCCAAGCCAAAAGCAGAGCCCAGGATTAGAGAAACATATATTTAAAGGTGTGTTTTTGCAGATGTCGGTTGGGACTAGAAAACAAATGTAGGCATGCTTAAACACTGAGACCAATGAGGAAACTTAGCTGGGGAAAAGAACATTTCTTGTAGGACACATTAAGGTGATGTTAATGTATAACGCTAACAGTTTTACTACTATTGAGTGGGTAAATGAAGGGGATGTTTGCGTGTCTCTCTCTCTCTCTGTGTGGTGAAGGAGGGTGTGTGTGTGTGTGGGGGGGGGGGGGGTATTTTCACAAAATAACATGGAATCCTGCAGCTCTTTTGAGAAGAAGACTCGCAGATGTCTTGCTGGTGGGGAAAAGATGGAAGACTGGGGCATCTTCTGGAATTTAGGGAAGAAGGATGAAACTTTAGTTCTTTCTTTAGGGGAAGAATCCAAGGCAGATTAATGAATTTAGTCTAATATTCGTGAATTCAAAGTAGATGCTAATCAGATTGTTTCCTCCCTCTTCTGTTTGCAAAACTGGCACCAAACAGGATTCCCCAAGCTGCTTCATCACTCCCTGCCATTCGCTGTCCCAGGAAATTCTCCTGCCTCGCCCCGGAATCCGTGTTCCACTCTTCTCTGGCTAAGCTGTTCATTGCCAGCCACCCCAAAACTCCCCACGCGGCAGGTAGCGTCTCCTCCGGTCTCACAGCCACCCCGGGCTGCAGCTTGGGGAGGGGGTAAGGGAGCCAGCCAACTCGGGGAAACTTCGTCGCCAGAGATGACTGGGGTTTTCGGGCTTTCCCAGCCTTCCCACGCCGGGCCACAGGGCGCTCATTAAAGTGGTGCGGCAACTATTGCTGCGCTCCGGGCCGGGCAGGTTCTGAGCTGCAGAGACCCACGCGCCCGGCAGCAGCGCGTGGCCACCGAGTGCACCCAGGACGCGGCGGCTGCCAGCCCGGGGCTCCTGCCGGGGGACGACGAGTGCAGGGAGATTTTGCGCCACGATGCTTTGTTTTCCTGCCGCAGGAACGCCAGGCAGTCTCTTTCCACCGGACTTAACCCGCCTGAAGCAATAGCCATGGAAGTTGCGGCGGCACAGAGGGAGAGGGAACCGCTTGGCGCGGCATCTTCTTTGGAGCTTTTTTCTCTACACAGACGACTTCTTTTCTTCCTTGGGTAAGTGAAGTCCAGCCTGTAAATAACCAAAGGCTAGAACCGAAAGGGATGGAAGGGGATTGCAGTAGGCCGAAGGGCTAAGTTTTCTAGGGAGGGGGTCTCCCTCTATCCTCACTCTGTGCAGCCTATTCTAAATACGCAGTTGAGGAGGAGTTGTGTTTGATTTCAGGCACGTTGTGGAAAACAGTACTGGGATTTATTTACCTGATTTTGGTGGACTATTTTTTTGGGAGGGGTCACAAACTTGTTTTTCTCTACATTCTGAGAAGGGAGAATGAAAGTGGAGGTGGGAGAAAGCTGGAGAGGCTGGAGGTGGGGAAAGGAAGGAGAGGGCAGCATCCAGTGATTAAGCAGAGAGATCATCCTAAGGGCCAATGACTAGTACAAGTCTTCAAGGAAGACCAGGAGCACTAGACACTGATCCTGCTTCCTACCCTAATAGAGGCTACACCAACCTCCCCATTCCCAGACCTTCCCTCATAACCATCCTGCTGATACCATTCTGGGGAAGGTCATCATTACCGAGAGCCCAAAATAACTTTTAATGAGGACCTGCAACCCACTTGTACACAAGTGATGCTCAATAAATGTTTGTTGATTGGCTGAATGATGTTGCATCCTAAGGCTGTATTTCGTGCCACGGGAATTTGCCTTGGACAGTGAACTAATTCCCTGATACAGACCCCAGAACACAACAATAGCTCAATTCATTTTGCAAAGGAGGAGGGCCTGGAGGCTTAGAAAATATCACATTTAGATCTTCATTACCCAAACGAACCCATCTGACAGGTTCAGGGTCAGATTCATGGGTCTGGGAACTAGATGAGCTCACAAGGTTCTGTCATGGAGAGCATGGGCCTTTGTATCATACAAACTTGGGTTTGAATCCCCATATTGTGACCTTGAGAGTGTTTCTTTATCTCTCTGAGCCTTGATCTTCTCATCTGTAAAAGGATGTAGCAAAGATGAATGGGGAGGAAATATGAGATGGTGAGGGGAAATTCAATCAATGCAGATCTTGCTTCCCTGTGCTCTGAAGATTCAGGAGAGGGTATCTTTCTCTGCTGAAACCCCTCTTTGACTCTGATGCGGGCAAAAACATTGTGTTGCAGTGACTGTGCTAGCGTCCAGCTGCCCGTGAACAGTTAAAGAGAAGAGTGCAGAGTGAGGCTCAAAAGCCTTTCTTAGAAGCAGCTCCCTCTGGACTTGAGAACAGAATTTACATACACATTGGTGTTTCGGGGGATGGCTGGGAGAAGCAGAGATTCCTTGTTTGTTTCATTTCTATGTCTTATCCATCCTCCCAGTCCTAGTAGAGAGAGGCAAAGTGTGGTGACAGAGTCCAGGGAAGATGGTTCTGAAGCACCCAGGGAACCTGCCCAAATGGCTGAAGAGTCAGAGTAGCACCATCAGATTGGTACCAGTTTTGCCTGAATGGTGTTGGCAGAGAATTCAGGGCTCCAGCCCAGAACACTGGGCTGCCTGTGACAGCTCAGTGACAAGGCACTCAACCTTTCCCACAGACCACAGCGGACCGCTGTAGGTCTTGCCCTTGGACTCAGAAACCTTGATGTTATAGTGAGGGATGGATGGTGAGAAAGATGCTGCCGACATAGCGTTCCCAGAAGCCTCAAGGTGCCCTAGAGTGGCCTGCAACTCAGAGATCAGCTGCTAGTGTGGGATTTTAGGACCCCAGTTGGCGGCATGGGAATGAGGGGGACAATTTCCATGTGTAAGAAAAGGCAACAGCAATCTAACAGGACCTTATGGCAGTAGATAGTAAGCCCCATGAAGGCAAGATCTCTATCTTGTTCTCTGCAACATGGCCAGCACCTAGCACAGTGATGACACTTGGAAGGGGTTCAATACATATGTTGAATGGACAACAAATTTTAGTAACCTTCTCTGGAAGTCAGAGTAGGGGTTTAAACTACTTCCTATCCAACACTGCAGCATGCAATTCATGTCTTCATTTAGCAAGTATTTCTTGAGCATCTACTACATGTAAGGCTCCGTTGTGAGTATCCGAAGGAATCTGTCAGCATCTTTCATGCTGATACTCTGAGTGACCCATTCAAGAGCACCTCAGCACCACTTGGCTTTTCTGGAGATTGAGGCCCCACCACAGACCCCTGTGGGTTTCAAGCGGGGGCAATGAGAGGGCATGAGATGAATGCTCCAGGTTTAGCCCCTTTCCGGGAACAGGTCTGGGTCCCTTCGCATCTGCCCGGCTGGGTCCCCAGGCTCCTGGGGCCGTCGTGCCTCCCTCCAGCCCCCTTTCCAGCCATCGACCAGTGGCCCCAGTCGGGCTGCAGGTAGCTGGGGAAGGGACCAAGCTGCGCTTGGGGAGCGAGCTTCCCCGGGCGGGGAGAGCGCAGCAGACGGGGAGCGGTCCCAGAACAAAAGGCTCATGGGTGGCACGGGCCTCCTCGGAGTGCGGCAGGGACGTGGGTTCGGGGCTCAGGCGAGAGAACCAGGCGCTGGAGGAGACGGGAGGAAAAAAAATGAAGTGAGAAAAGAGGAGGAGGGAGAGCCCAGGGTGGGAGCGGTGACAAGAGGTGACCGGGAGGCTGAGGTCTGCGGCGGGGCCGCAGCGGCCCTTCCTCCGCCTCCTGCAGCGCCTTCCAGGCAGCCAAGCGTGTCTCCGGCTGCAACTCCAGCAAGCGCGCCGCGGCGGTCTCCACGCCCGTCCGCCGGCCCGCCAAGCTAGTAAGTAGCGGCGCGCCTGCCGCTCGCTCCCCGCCCCTCCGCGGCTTCCCCGCCGCCGCCCACCGCTTCCCCTCGCCCCTCGGGCCAGTCCGCGGCCACCTCCTGCTGCCCCGGGCCGGGCGCCGGGGGCTCAGCGCGCCTTCTCGGCGGGGCGCCTCGGTCCGCTGCGCGCCCCGCTCCTTCCTGCCGTGGCGCGCGTCTGCGGGGAGGGTCGCCCTAGCCGCGCGCTCCCCGGGAGCCGCGCCACCCCTGCATCCAATGGCTTTCGGGGAGCGGGAAGTGGGGGGCGTCGCCGGGGGCGAGGAGCCGCGGCCGGGGTGGGGCGTGTGCGCTCGGCGCGGCCGAGCGAGGCAGACGTGCCCGCCCAAGCGCGCGCCCGGGAGTGTGTGTGCGGGTGTGTGTGTGCGGGAGTGTGTGCGCACACGCCTTCGGGGGCTGGAGTGACACTGCAGTGGGCTTCTCCCCAGCCCCAGCCTTCCGGCTGCTCAGCCCCTAACCTGCTGGCCCCGCTTTTGGGAAGCTGCTTGGCTCTTCCATCTTCCCAAGCCTTTCTCTCCATCCTTTCATCCACCCCTCGCCGATCTTACTTTTTCTTTTACCCACGGGGCCGCGGCCGGCCACCCCCTAGCCGGGGCAAACACCCCCAAGCCGTCTCCAGTTCTCTCCCAAGCCGGCATTTTCCCACTTGTCTTTTTCTGGGGTTCCTCCACGAGCCAGTTCCAGCCTCTCCCATCCTCAGAAATTGTTTTGTTGGACTGCTAAACCGAGGCGTGTAAAGCTTGAGGACTTTATTATTATTTGGGTTCTTTTCATTTCTTCCCTTTCTGGGCAACGGAGCAATGAAATTTCCAATCGAGACGCCAAGGAAACAGGTGAACTGGGATCCTAAAGGTGGGTAGTTCCTACTTTTGGCTGCCCTCGCCCTGCGTCTGTCTCTGGTGTGTGCGCGCTTCCTTGAGTGGAAGCACTCTTGCTTCTGGCAGCGTGTGCCCTGAGGCTGGGAAACGCGCCTGGGAACTGCAGCGCGGGTGGGAGGAGGGCGGAGGCAGCGTGGGTTCCGAACCCAGATAGTGCCTGTCATTACCACATAATCACTGTCCCTCTGGATTGTCTCCAGATCTATTTAGATAGACCAAGCCGACTGTTTGGTTTGAAATTGCAAGTGTCGGTATTTGCTTTTGACTTTTGAGTGTGCGAGTGTGTATGTGTGTGTGTGTCCTTTGTTTCTGGTGATCTTTGTCTCTCTGGCAGATGGGTGGGGTGCCTCCCCCTGGACCTGGAGCTGCGCCGCATGCCCGGGTGTCCTCAGTGGGAAAGGTTTCCTGGCAGCAAGTGGGGCTCGAGTTGAAGCAGCCATCCCTAGGGGTGGCCCTTCTCGCAGGGTGTGCAGAATAATGGAGCCCACAGGGCCTCCTGAGCCTTCGTTCAATCTTATTACCAAACCTGGCAGCTAGTTAGGCTCAGGTCGGAGTAGAAGGGGGAGGAAGGGTGGTGTGTGAGAAGGGTGGGGCTGGCAAGGCATCGGGGAGGGGCACGAAGTGTGCCCGCCTAAGCCGTGGTGTGGTTTGCATGCTTTTACGAATGTTGGACCAGGTTCCATCCACGCAAAAGGGAGCGATTAAGAGGGATTTGCCTGTTCCTAGCGTCGGCCACCGTGTCTGTAATTAGCATACAGATGTGAAGGCTCCAAGGGAATGATCAGTATGGGAGCAGAACAAGTTGAAACCGTGTGTCCAGTTGTGACAAGAATGCTCTTTAGCATTTCTCTTAGCTCATCTGACAACTGTGTCAGGCTAGGCAACGCCTGTGTGTGTACTGGGATTGAAATTTGTTTATTAGGGGTGAGTGTGTGTTTAATGTCTTTATAAGCGCATTTCTTCTTTTTCTCCAGACTGGAAAGAAGAAACCTTCTTATTTGTTGAGTAAATGTCTTAGGAATTGACTGGCTATTGAAGAGTGAGTGAAGAGATATTGGCTTTTTTAAACACCAAGGTTGTTGCATCTGAAATACAGCCTAAACCTTCTATTTTGTCTCTACTTGAAATCTCTGGAAATAAGGAGGTGTGCCTTTCCTTTTTGGGAGCGATAATCCCTGAAAAACATATTTGCTAAATACCTGTTATATGCTAAGCACTGTCCTAGGCACTGGAGATGCAGTTAGAACAGGAAACACAAAAGCTCTGTCTTGGAGTTTACAGTGAGGGAGACAAACCTAAATCAATCATTGCATGGAGGAATGCATAATTCAGAGTTTATGTATGTTCCAAGAAGGAGGGCTTCGGAGGTTTAAGAAAGTGTCTGATAGAAGGGATTGACAAGGACCAGAGAAGGCTTCCCTGAGGAGGTGACACTTGGACTTAGGCCTGGAGGAGGTGTAGGAGTTAATTTTCTATGGAGGAGGGGAATCGTTGCAGAAGAAGGAGCAGCAAGTGCAAAGGGCCTGAGGCAGAAGGGGCACGTGTATTTGATGAACAGAAAGGAGGTTCCCATGGCGACTGAAGAGTGAGTGAAGAGGTATTGCCTTTTTATAAACACCGGCTGTTATACTGTAAATACAGCAGAAACCTTTCATTTTGTCTCTATTTGAAATCTCTGGAAATACGGAAGTGTGCCTTGGCTTTCTTTTGGGAAATCCCTGAAAAACATATTTCTCCCTAGCAGAGAGCAAGAGGGCTTGTGTTTTGAGATATGACTAGGGGAATCCACAGGGCTAGACCCCCCAAGCCCTGTGCTATTGGAGGTGGAGTAGAGCTGTGGGATTGAAAGAGTATAGTCTTTATCTTGAGCCAATGAAGAGTTTCAGATGAGGAGGGACATGTTTTGAACTAAGTTTCAAAACAAGTGCTATCTGGCTCTTGTGGATGTGGGGGACCAAATATAATGGTAGCATGGACCAGGGTGGTTGCTGTAGGCATGGAGAAGTGGATGGAGTGGAGAGCTGTGGAGGACGTGAAATCAACAGGCTTTGCATGAATAATGTGTGCAAGTGAAGTGAAGGAATTGGAATGACTGCGATGACAGCCAAGGCAGGGCCAGTCTTGAAGGAAAGCTCATGAGTTCAATCTACGTCTTGTTGAGTGGGGCATGTCCCCAAGGCATCCAAGGGGTGTGTTAGGTGGGCGGCCGTCTAAATGCTGGTGTCAGGATCTTCAAGGAACTCCAGTACAGAGGGAGCACTGTGAGACTGATTTTGTGAAGCTGGCCTTGGGTTTTAAGATACATTTCTGTATGATCATCATTCCATATATTCATGTTAACAGTGGTGAACACAGATGAATTTTACACATTTTACAGCCTGACACAGTGAAGAAAAGCATGCACATAGCACCTTCAGTTACAATCAAGGGTGCTAAAAGTGAAGAAAAATACTCAATAAAAATAACAATGTTTAATGAGCAGTCATTGCATGCCAGGTGCTTTATGTACATTATTTCATACAATTATTTTCACAATACTTATCTGATGGTATAAGTGTTATTGTCCCATCTGACACTTGATTGCCATCATAACACCACTAATCTGCCTTCCAGTAGTTGCTCTGACTTTGTGCAGATTTGTTCCCAAAGGTGGGGGTGACAGTAGTCTTTCCTAGCTAGGGGATGGAGGTGGGAGGAGAGTGAGGAGTGAGGTGGCATATCTCACATCTGTGTAGAATTATGTGCCAGGTGCTCGTCTAATGCTTTACATATGTTAATTCGATCTTCACAAACATTTTAGGAGGAAGGTGTTATCCTAATTTTACAGATGAGTAAACTGAGGAACAGAGAGTTTGAGTAACTTGGCCAAGGCTGCACAGCTAGTAGGACAAGATTAGAATCTGGGCTATTAAACTCTTCTAGTCTGTGTTTCTTACTGGGACTTTCAGCTCTTGCCTGGCAAGGTTCCCAGCGCTCAGGAAGTGGAGAGGCTTGTTGGAAAGAAGAAAAGGAGATGAGAGAGGATGAAGAAGAAAAGAGATTGGAATAGGAGGAGGATAGAAGAGAGGAGATAGTAATTCAACCTTACCCAACTCGTTCCTTTCTTTACTAACCTATTTAGACAATAGCATTTTTATATCTGCATCTGGTGGACAAGTCAGTGGCTACTGGACAGAGTTTGAGTCTGTATTTTGGAGGTTCTGGATGACACAGACCAAATTTGCATAGCAGGGAAAAGATGAAGGAGAACCCAGAAGTATTAGGAGGAAGTGGGGAGACAGTTCACATTACTTGGACTGTCGGATTTGTCTATCAACAGACGTGACCTTTCAGGCGAAGCTGCTCTCATGGGTTGTGGAAGGCAGTTATAATTATAATGTTTTTCTTACAGCTTCATTACCCTACAATTTAATAGTGCAAAATGAAGATGGTTTGAGAATAGGTTGGTTTGGACGGCATTTGGGTGGATTAAGCAAAGCCTTGTCAAAAGGTGTCGGTAAAAACAAGACCCAAATGTAAAACGGCTTGTCTCTGGTGAGCGACGGCCTTCCCGTATATTCATGGAACAGAGCCTTCAATGAAGAGTGTTACTGTTTGTGTAGGATGTACCGAAAGTATGTTGCTTCTAACTCTTAGCTTTCATAGCAGAATTTATGTGCATTTGAAATCATCAGCCTCATTTGTTGGTGATTTTCTGCTTAAAATTGGTATTTACTTGCTGCTAATGCATATGAAGAGCTTTTGAAAACCAATAAGATCTGCAAATAGTATTCCTCTCACTAGAGGCAAGCAGATCAATACCGTGTAAAAACACTTTGGATTTGGGGACAAAATAATTAGGTTGTAAAAGCAGCTGTAGCAGTAATTAGTTGTATGACTTTGGGCTGCTCATTTAACTTTTCTGGGTTTCACTTTCCTACCATGGAGAGAGGAGCCATTGACATTGCCTCTGTCTACCTCTTTGACTTTGTCTCTTCAACATCTTGATCTGATCTTGGGGCCAGTTGCCTTCCTTTCGTTCCTCAAATAGATCACACTTCTGTCTCAGGGCCTTTGCGCTTGAAATTTCCACTGCCTATCATGCATTTCGCATAGCTGGCTTCTTTCCATCATTTGAATCAGCTCAAATGTCCTGTTGTTAGCAAGGGTTTCCCTGTCCCATCTGAAAGACCTCTCCTCCTGTTCCCCAGTGCCATGATTTTCTCTTATATCACCTGTTCAGTTGTCTTACTGGCATTTGTCATGATTTGAAACCAATTTACTTACTCATGGGTCACATTTGCTGCCAGCCTCCTTCACTAGCATGTGGGCTGCATTGGCAGGGACTTTCCCTGTCTTGTTTATTATCATAACCTCAGTGCCCTGGGAAGCGCCCAGCACTCAGTAAGCCTTTGCTGAATGAATGGAAGTTGGGGCAGATGGATTGGAGAAGGCTGAAGGCTTTATGCATCATAGAAATTGCAGGATGTCTCTAAGCTACAAATGGCAAAGTATAAATAAGGAGAAAGGAAGAATATCCCCAAGTAGTGGCATATCAGAAAGGACACTGATATTCTCACTTCCTTGCAAGCTCCAGCTTTCTCTAAAGCCTCTAGTGAGCTGTTTTCCTTCATTTCTCATCTTTGACCAGGAGTGAGAAGGCTCAATGGGCGTGGGGTGAGGGTGGATAGGTGGACTGATCTAGCCTGATAAAGATATGGTCAGTGTCCAATAAATAATTTGGCTTATATTAAGTACTGGAGTGTGGCTATTTTTAGGGACTTTAATCCACTTAAGAAAGAAGCAAAGCTATAGGAGTGGAGCTGGAGTTTTTAAAAAGCTGTACTTTTAGCACACACGTTAATGCAAAATCCTGGAGAGGCCCATATCTTATGTGCATAGCACCTTTCAGTTTACAGAACACTTTTTAGGAATGATCTCATTTGTTCTTTAAACAACCCTATTTTTGTAGGTATTAGAGTCTTAGATTTACTGACACATAAAGTAAGATGTAGAAAAGATAATTTATTATGTTGGGGCTCAGAGCTACAAACAGGCAGAGCTGGGGCTACTCTAGGCCTTTTGATGCTTACGTCCATGACAGTTTCCTTCAAGCTTTCCTTCCTGCCAGCATCTTTGTTCATTCCACATTCTCATGCTCTTTCTTACCCAAGAGTGCATTCAAAGGTTTCTCTGAGAGATTTTGAGGAAGCAGTCTCCCTGTTGATCAGTGAGTCTTTAGTTGATGGCTATTTTCAGCAGGTTGTACTTATTGTACAGGTCTACGCTTTCATTTCTATGAGCTCAGGTGCAGACCCTCAGATCTCTCTTCTGCTGTACCGGCTAAAAAAAGATGTTGGTCTTTTGTGAATGGGGGCCGTATTCAACTTGCTAGGTCGCTTAAGTTCTAGCCGCTTTATTAATGTGTTTCCAAACAACATTTGCATGGCTTAGATTTCCTGAAAAGAAAATAATCTATTTTTGATTTAATATCCAACTTTCAGGAGATCAGCATTCCAAATGGATTTTAAAATATGCCAAAATCACCACAATTATCCTCAAAAGTACCAAGGAACCTGTTCCAAAGATTGTCTGGGCCAAGATTTGGTTCAGGGTTCTTTTCCAGCAGTGTCTAAGGAGCTGCACCATCCTTTCGCCAATCACGGTCACCACTGGGTTGAATTAAGATTGAGCAGGTTGACTTTGCTCTCCCATGCCGTTTCCAGAACATCTGTACTTTGACTCCATATGAGCCTCACCTTAAATCCGATGCGTTTAAAAAATACATAAGATTTTCCCTCCACTGGGAAACTTCAACCACAGTTGAGATATGGTGTGAAGTATATTTAATATAGGCACAGCGAACTAGTAATTTCCTTTTTACTTTTAGTCTGCAGGGAACTAGAGGAAAAGTCTAATGGTAAAATAGAAAGAAGCCATTCTACTGGTAGCCAATTAGGAAGTTTCAGTTTGGACAGCTCCCTTGGCTGAAGCAGAAAGGTGGGTAACAGTGACAATCTTTCTCTGTACTCTGATTCTTATAAAGGGCACCTACTGGATGATCCAGATGAAGTTAGTTAGTTAGGGGCTTAGCTCTCCATGGCTTGGTTACAGAATCTACCTAAACGTGGCACTAGGAGTGTGGTCACCCTGTTGGTTACACCTACCAGGGTGATTTCCCTCCATAAAAATTATGGAGGTCAAAGAGATCTTCCACTGCTGGGATCTGGTCCTAGGGGTACTCTCAGTGGAGACTTTACAGTTTATCTGTGTCTGGCTCATTACTATTACCTAGAATGGGGAAATAAAAGACCTCATATTTACTTGCTAGAACATTTATTTGTCATTTGCAGCCACAGTTTAAGATTTTTTTTTCTCCCTTGTGAGTATCTAGGACTGAGTACTCTGAATTGAAAATGAAACCTGACTTCCTAATCCTCCATTTAGGGTTGAAGGGAGGAAGGGAGGGCCATAATCACTGGCAGAGATGGGCATGGTCATGAGGGAGCATTGAATTCTCTTCCTTTGCCATTCCCAGAGCCAGGGAGGTGGGGAGGGATGGGCATTGGTGGTAGTGGGGATGAGGCTGAGGGGTGGATAGGATTTCCGGAGATTCTAGGTTTTGTATTACCAATACCTTCTAGTCTCATCACTTACCCTTTCCATGGAGGTAACTTTGAAGCAGAGTGGAATGGTGGGAAAACAAGATTAGAAAGGAAAACATAGGATTTACTGTCATACATAAGCCAGGTGATCACAGGGAACTTTTCCTTCATTCCTCCCTTCCTTCTTTTCTTCCTTCCTTTTTTCCCTCCGCTCCTTCCCAATTCCTGCAGAGTTTTGATCTCAATTGCTCTTGCTTGTGCAAAGGGTCCTTTCTCCTCTACTCAACTATCCAGTGTGGTGGGGCTGGTGGTATTTACAGTTTAAAAAGAGATGCTTGAATAGAAAATGAAGATTTGCTCAGGTGATGGAGAGCCTGGAAGTCACAGTAACCTTTGCAGAGACACCTAAAACACCAATATTCATAATTTTCACATGCAAGCTAGCAACAGTTTTACTACCAAGAAAATGAGTTTCTTATGTGCAAGCAGACCTCGAGATCCTCTAAATGATAACACACCAAATATTTAGCATGATAAAGATAAATAGTATAACTTATTAAATTTAATGTGATATAAGCCTGACAGGCAGAATAGAGATGCTTGATATCAGCTGTGATAAAATATTTGACATTGAACATTCACTTACTTGGTCCTCTGAGATAAAAAGTCAGGCACCAAGCGTTTAAGAAAAATTGATGGGTGGAAAAGCTTAGGGATGAAAAAAGTCTATTTGTTAGTTATTATTTTTTTCCTGAAAATTGGGGAGTGTTGTTATCCATGTTAACTATGTACCAACCTGGGCCAGCTCCTTTATTCTGCTGACTAATGTTGCTTTAGGCCAAAGGAATTCATCCCTCATGGTGGAATTTGAGGCTGTATGAGAGGTAGTTACAACAGATCTGGTTCAGTGTATATATTCTTATAATAACCTGAAGGGAGATTAAATACATATTATAGTTATTTAACCTAGACTCTGGGCAAGATGGCACCCTCTGTACGGTATAGGAACTTAGGATAGGAGACCTGGTTTCTAGGGCTGGTTCTGCCACTCATTTAGAAAAGGAGGGAGTTGAGTTGTTGGTTGTTGAGATCCCTTCCTTCCCTGATAGTCTTAGATTGCCTAGGTCCTAATCCAGGCATGATTTACTAGAGGCTGATTTGGGAACGTTGCTTCATTTTTCTGTGACTTGGTATCTTCATCTGCAAGATAGAGATAATTACAGCCATTACTTCCTTGGTTTGTTATGTGGATTACATAAAATGATACATGCAAAGCTCTCAGAAGAATGCTGGATCATCATAAGGGCTCCATGAGTGGTACCTGCATTATGCTGTTCTCACAGTTGCAGGAGGCAGCCTGTGAAGTCAGGGCAGCCTCCAGCTCAGCCTCTTGGAAGTATCTGTTCATTATCTGGATCATCCAGGAGGTGGCCCATAGGAGAGCACAACCCTCCTGGTATTTTGGTAGACTCTTAGTATTCTTAGTTCAGATTTAAACAACCTAGGCTGTTCTGGTTCAGTTAGATAAAAGACCAGTGAAAGAACATGGCTTGGAGTCACAATATTTGAGTCTGAGTTAATGTTGTACCAATTTTGTTAGCTGTGTATTATAGTCAGTTTGGGCTGCTTTAATAAAATTTCATAAACTAGATAGTTTATAGACATCAGAAATTTATTTCTCATTGGTCTGGAGGCTGGGAAGTCCAAGATCAAGGCACTGGTAGATTTGGCATCTGGAGAGGGCCCACTTTTCAGCTTATAGATGCTGCTTTCTTGCTGTGTCCTTACATGGTGGAAAAAGTAAGGGGTCTTTCTTGGGCTTCTTTTATAAGTGCACTAATGCTAATCATGAAGGCTTCATGCCCATGACCTAATTACCTTCCAAAGGCCCTATCTCCTAATAACATTACCTAGGGGGTTAGGATTTCAACATATGAATTCTGGGGGGACACATTCAGACTATAATACTGTGTGAACTTGGCCAAGTCACTTAACCTTTCCTAGCCTTAGTTTTCTTTTGGGTAAAATAAATATCACAATAACAACCACTTCACAGTTGCTGAGATGATCAAATGAGACATGTGAACAAACTTCATTCCCAAAGTGTGTTCTATGAGACATGAGGTAGACTCAACAGATACTCTGAGAAGAAAAGTGGTGTCATGGTAAAGTCAGTTTGCAGGATGATGCGTGCTCAGTCATTCCTAGAGAGTCATCATGCACATTAGCATGTTACCATATTATTTTGTAACAAATAACCCCAACGTTTAATGGCTTAAATCAATATAAACATTTATTATCTCATAAGTTCTGTGGATCAATCATTCAGGGGTAGTTTAGTTGGGTGGTCTGGCTGAGTCTGTCATTAGTTGTGGTCAGATGTTGTCTGGGCTGCTGTCGTCTGATGGCTTGATTGGGACAGGAAGATCTATTTCCAGGATGGTGCACTCATGTGACTTGCAAATTGCTGCTGGTTGCTGGGGAGAGGCCTCATTTTCTGCCAATGTGGGCCTCTCCATGGGATGCTTATGTGCACTCATGCATGACATGGTGGCTGGCTTCCCCAAGAACAAGTGATTAAAGAGAGAACAAGGTGGAATTGGCAACACTTTTTATGACTTAACTTCAAAAATCACATATTGTTTCTACCACCACATTCTTTTCATTAGATGCCAGTCACTAAAGTTAGTCCACATTTGGGGAGGGGTGGGGTTGATTACTTTCACGTTGCAAGGGAAGCATGTCAAAGAATTTGAGGACATATTTTAAAATCACCATAAGCATTTTTTCCTATCATTTACTGAATAGGCACTAAGTACTAGGCTAAGTGCTTTATAGTTATCATCTCATATAATCCTATTTATAATCCAAAGAAATAGGTGAAATTATTATCTCTGCTTTCTGAATGAGGAGGCTGAGGCCTATAGAGCTTAAGTAACTTGCCCAGAGTTACCTACTCATGCTACGACTTGAACCTGGGTCTGTCTGATTTAATGCCTGAACTCTTACCTCTACCTTATACACCACTCTCTGATAATCCTGTAGTTCAGAAATCTGTTTAATTTTGTTTAAGCCTGCATTTTCTACTTAACCAGAGAATGATGATTCATTTAACTCCATTTTTACCCTTTCATTTACCAACGGCTTGAAACATTATTCTAGAAGGACAGTGAACATGATGATGATTTATATATAATATGAATGTATGGTCTTATAATAGATCCCAGTATACCCGTCAGTCCAAACTTTTTGTATTATTCAAATATCAGAAGTGTCTATTGAGCCTGTCCTGTGTGGGTGTCATGCTATGTGTACATCTGTAAACATTAATTAAAAAAAAATGACCCCATAATACACCCTATTTTTTCTCACTGTGAATCTAGAGGTTGAGCATGATAACTCAGGGTCCCACTTCTTTTACAGAGTCCCTTTCTTTACAGTGTCCCTTCTTTTACAGATTCAATGACTGACAACTTAACTTCCTTGAGTAAAGCCAGAAAAAACAGGATGGCCTCCAGGCCGAGCAGTAGAAATGCTGGGGAATGGGGTGTCTGGTGTGTGTCTGGTGTGTTCCTGCAGTGCCTGCAGGCCATGTGTCTGTATGGTGACTGAAACGCAAGTCGGCATCCAGCCAAGATGGCAGGGACCGTGTGCCTGGGGGTGATGGCAAACACACAGCGAGAAGCTGCTGGTGGAGGAAGGACCGTTAGCACTCCTTGTCATATTTTGAGTAAACATTTTTTTTGACAATCTTGTTGCTTTTTCTGTACAGTCTTGAGAAAATGATTTCCAGGAAGCAGGATGCATCCAATGCCTTAGAGGTTCCCATGTTTCCAAACATTACATGCCTGGCTTATTCCTGAGGCAATTTTATATTCTGAAGGAAGTTTTGGAACTTCTGTGTTCTGGGCAGAGGCAAGTGAATATGGTTTCTTTTGAGTAGCACTGTGAACTTGAGAATGATTAGGAGCCGGACATTGTTGAATATGTCACTTACTGCACAAAATGGCAAAGACAGGGTCTGGGACAGGGTGACAGTGGGTTGAATGGAGTTGCCTGGGGCCCCAGTCACATTCAGGAGCCAGCACGGGTGGTGTCTGTAACCATAGTAACTAAGAGTAGAAAAAGTCTCAGGATGCCAAGATGCCATTGTGCTCCCCTTCTGGTTCTGGTTTTTCCCTCTATTCTTTCATCCAGAAATTCCCCCATCCCTACCCCCAACCACCCTGACAAGACACTGACTTTCATGGTAGTTTCTATATTGGGGATTTTAACTTCCAGCTAACTCTATATTTCCTGTGGCCCCATTTTCAATTCCTGATCCACAAGCATTCATTATGATCCAGACTAAGCTACATGCACCTAATTTCTTCCACTTTTCCATTTTTACTGTGAAAATTGGTCCTAATTCATGTAGTATACATACTCTAGACTTATTTATAGCTGTGCGTAACAATGGTGGCTCATGGCACTCAATGCTTCCAGTAACACTCCTGCACTCACAGTCTGGGGTAGATCTTGAGATATTTTTTTGTTTTTTGAGATGGGGTCTTGCTCTGTCACCCAGGCGGGAGTTCATTGGTGCGATCACGGCTCACTGCAAGCTTTGCCTCCTGGGTTCAAGCAATTCTCCTGCCTCAGCCTCCCGAGTAGCTGGGAATACAGGTGCACACCACCACGCCTGGCTAATTTTTGTATTTTTAGTAGAGACAGGGTTGATGTGTTTTAAATGAACAGAGAAAGGCAGTGAGGCATAGGAATGAGAGCCTTGGTTTCTGGGGTTAGGAAATGTGGGTTTTAGAACTGGTTGGAAAGTGAGGTGTGGCGCATGAGGGTGGGGAGGGGTAGGGGGTGCTTAGGTCATGCAGGGCATAGTAGGTCTTACTAAGGAGCTCCTTTTTTTTTTCCTGAGACTGACAGGAAGGTCTTGATTGATTTGAATTGGGAGGATGACACAATCAGATTTTTAAAAGATTATTTAAATCGCTAATAAATCAAATGATTGCTTCAGCAAATGTTTACAGAGGATACTTACTGTGTGACAGGAATGGTGCTAGCCTCACCTGGGGTATCCGTATGTTCTTGTAGGAATCCTACATAAAAGCTGTTAAAAAAAATTTATACAGAAAAAAAGCTTTCCTTGACATCTTTGGTTTAGGACAACCCATTCCAAACTTCTGGTTGCAAATGGGAAGATATATCTTAAAATGGCTACTGCATTTCCAATTTCTGTTAATTAAAATAATATTTTCCCTGGATGTGTTACGTGACCCTTGATTCTATGATAATTTGCATATCTAGAGTCAATAAATCAACAAACACAAAGCTGTGGCTCGCTCGCTCATATTCTCTTATACTTCAGATGCCTTTTGGAAGCATGTGGCTCTCAGTTCAGCATAATGGGCTTGATAAAAATTGCCCCTCCGTACCCGCCGTCACTTTGTTCCTGGTGTGTCCGGAGGTATTGTAACATTGGGGTATTTCTCCTTTGACTATAATGGGACCCCCTGCTAGTTGTGTTCTTGTGGCCTCAGCTTGAAGGCCTCCCAAAAGCCTGAATCAATGAAAGCTTCTGATGTGCCGATCCCTTTCTCTGGCAGGGTTGGCAGGGTGAGAACGTAGTTTCTATAGGAGCGTGAATGCCTGCTGATCAGGCAATAATCTCTGCATTCAGCTTCAGTACTAAAGACAGACAGAGCAGACAGCCACAGGGGGTGGGATTTGAATGGCCCTATAAAGTCCCTCTCCACAGCTGACACACACCATTCCTTCCCATGACTATCAGGATGCCTACAATCTTAACAGTTACTTCATTCATTGGCTGTTGTCAGTCATCCATCTGGTTATTCCATAAACATTTAGTGAGTGAGTTCCTGCAGAAATGGGGCTAGGAATTTGACAAAGAAAAGTAAAAAAGTCCTGAGGTTGTAGACCCAAAGAAGTCACTGTCTGGCCTCCGAGTGAGGTGCATCATCAAGTAATTGATACACCACGATAAAGGCATTGATAGAGATATGGATTAAAGTGTCATCTCTAAAACACATCTTGTTAAAATGTAAATGTGGTTCCTCAGGGTAACAAACTAATTCTCAGCTACTTATGGGTACAGCCAAATTAATAGCTTCTATGAGAGAACTGGGCCAAAAGAGAACAGAACCAGGGACTGATAGGTATTGATAGGCTGGTATCAAGTGGGAAGGGAGCAGACTGAGGGCTCTGGAGAGCAGGAATGCTGGGAAGGTCACTGAAAGCAACTTTTCATTTGCGCAAATGTTGTTCAAAGGTTGCCCTGCTCGTGTTAAACTCACTTCATAAATTGGAAGGAACTTTTGAGATATCCAAGCCCATTAAGGCTTCTTAGGGCAACTCTGAATCTAGATGGGTCAAGTGACTTGTGCTTGCCCAGACAGCAAAGAGGGGACAAAACACATCTTTGAACTTCTAATGCTAACCTGCATTATTCAACAGTGACCCTTATGGCAATGTCAATGGGTATTGGGACCTTTTATTAATTTTTAATTTTAGTTTTTTATTTTTTTGAGACAAGATCTTGATCTGTCGCCCAGGCTGGAGTGCAGTGGTACGATCACAGCTCACTGCAGCCTTGACCTCCTGGGGTCAATCAATCCTCCCACCTCAGCCTCTTGAGTAGCTGGGACTATAGGCACATGCCCCCACGGCTGGCTAATTTATACATTTTTTGTAGAGATGGGGTTTTGCCATGTTGCCCTGGGTGGTCTCAAACTCCTGGGCTCAAGCAATCCGCCTACCTCGGCTTCCCAAAGTGCTGGGATTATAGTGTGAGCCACCGTGTCCTGCCTGCTGGAGCCTTTTTTCTATTCTTCCTCCTTTGGGAAGAAGAATTGATGAAGAGCAGTAGACTCTACTAAAGTCTGAGCATATCATTTGTGAGATTTCAAATTAAATTCTCTATGTCTGCAGCAAGTACAAATGTGAGTGTATATTCAGCCTCTTGGAGAAGACATCTGTCCATTTCTTCAGTGAATATTTGCCCAGTGTCTTCTTTGTGCCAGGCACGGTTGTAGCCACCGGAGGTACAGAGGTACACTAACAAACAAGACGAAGTCTCTGCCTTCGTGAAACTAACCATTTAGCCAAGGCTTAGCATCTCCTACACTCAGGTCAACTTCTACACTTTAGAAATCTGTTTCAGGCACACATTTGACAAGTAAAGAGCTTCCAAAAATATGTTAATAAGGATGAAAATGAGGCCATTCTGATATTCCATTGCTCTGCAAAAATGTTTAATACGGTAATTTAGTATGGAATGAGTGTTGATGCTGCCGGAGGTGGTGACATTCTGTTAGAAAATTCAGTGATTTCAAAGAAGGCCTCAGAGCTGCCTAGTTTGTAATTAGATTTTGTGAAGAATCTGTGTTAATTAGGACTCTGGCTTGTGCATGTACACTGGGATGAGACTGTAGTTTGAGTCTCTTCCATGTTGATGGCATGTAAATTAATCTCCAAGGAATTGTTAGAGCCTGAAATGTGTGTGTTTTGAGTACACAGTGCATGCATGCACACAAGTGTGCGTGTGCCTGTATACATGTGCATGCACGTGCACAGACACACACACACACACACACACACACTGTAGCACATAGCAACTTTTTGCTACACGTGATTTCCAAAGTGTCTAAATTTACATGCCTTCTGAATAGGAGGAAATTAGGACTTCTGTCTGTTGTATGCCTTGCAGTCTCTTGGCCTCATCTGGGCTGCTGGGGCAGACTGAGGCCAACAGAGAACCAAGGATGCCAGTCTGGGTTGCAGGGGCTTAAGGAAGCAGCAGATGGTTGGACTGACTATGGTGTCCATTAAGAATCCAGGGATCGTAAGAATCGTACGTGGAGTTTCAGGCAGGTTGGAATAGGCCACACTTCCACTGCCAGGACTCTCTGCTGTGTGGCTGGAAGAGACCTATAGGAACCATCCTTCCAGTGTCTATCAGAGGTTTCTTCTCTGTTTTAAACTCGTCCTGGTGATCAAGGGAACACCCTTGACTGGGGTGCTGACGATTGTTAACAGTGGCTGTACTCCCATGGCTGCTGCTAGATGATGACAAGATGTGCAAGAGCTCAGCTGTGCCCCACCAGCTCTGCCACTCTCAAGCTGCCAATCTTAGGCACTAACTTACCTCACTGTGCCTGTTTGCCCACTTGAGAACTGGAAATGATAAAAGTACTTACTCCCTAGGGTAGGTATGGTTAAATGAGACCTCTTAAATGAGACCATGCACACAAAGAGCAGAGCACAGTGTCTGGCACACAGGAGGCACCTAATAAACGTCAGTGATGTTGCTACTGATAATGCTCATCTGCTGAGGGTCTTCAGTGGCTCAGGCACACTACTCAGTGCTTAACATGTAGGATATAATTTATTCTTCACAGCAGCCTGAGTCGCTTTGCTTGTTCTTCCAGTTAATATCCTAATGTTTAGCCAACCGTCCTGGATGCTCCTGACTTCCAAAGGATCTGCATGTAACAAGGACTCCATATCTATTTTTAAAAAATAAGAGCTTTATTAAGATATAATTTACATACCATAAAATTACCTATTTAAAATGTACAATTCAGTAGTTTTTAGTACATTCACAGAGTTGTGCAATCATCATCACTATCTAATTGTAGAAAATTTTCATGACTCCAAAAAGAAACTCTATATCCATTAGCAGTCACTCCCCATTCTATCTCTCTCAGCTCCTGGCAACCATGAGTCTACTTTCTGTCTCTATGGATTTGCCTATTTTGGGCATTTCACATAAATGGAATCATACAACATGTAGGTTTTTCATGTGTGTGTGATTGGCTTCTTTCACTTAGCATAATGCTTTCAAGGTTCACTCATGTTGCACCCATATCTACTTTGAATGAGGAATGAAGACAATCTTCTGAGACAGTTATATTCGTCCATTTGGAAGATGAGGAAACTGAGGCTGAGAGTGTGTATGTGACTTGCTCATGGCCACTCAACTTGAAAGCACTTGAACTGGGATTTGTGCCCAGGTGTGTCTTGGCTCCAAGGCAAGACCTTGGGCTTCTCATCCACTCACTGATCTCTGGTTGGATTTCTGCATCATGCTAAACACCATTTCTATATAGATGGATATGTCCCACTGGGTGTGGATATCCTGAGGAATTGCTGTGGTTGCAAGAACTCTGATATTTTTCATCTGCCTTGAGGAGGATGTGGCTTCATGTCTGTATACTCACATAATGTTGGGCAGTCTAATTCTTTTGTGCAGTTTCCTAAGGGTTATGATATGAACCTGGAAAGTTACAGAAATGAAAGTGATGGGAGAAATATACTTTCTGGGTTGGAAACCCAGCAACCAGTCACTCAACATGATGGAGGAAATGTCGTCCTTTTTGTCTTGTCTTCAATAGTAGATTGTAAAGAAACACTATGGTGTCTAAGGTGGTGTGCCCCCACCCCCGCCCCAGTGCTTTTCTGGAGATATGAGATGGAGTATCCCTTCCTCAGTTGCTGTGATAGCAGTGGAGATGGTGGGGACAGGTATTCATGGAAGGGAAAGGCCTGGTACCAGCGGGCTCAGGGAACGAACTATCATGATGACAGAGCACATCCTATGAAGTACTAATCTTCCCCCACATTGCCCCAAAATTACTTTGTCCTGCTCTGTTCTCTCACATGCTATTCTAGGGAAAAGGTCCCATTTTATCATTAAAATGCAAATGAGCTTTCCATCTTGCTTCTACCAAAGAAGGAGGAAAATAACCTATATAAACACCGTGAAACCTTACTTTGACTTAAAACTAGTGGCAATGGGCCTCTGAATCAGATAATTGGCTGAAAACACATGAATACTCTAGACCTTTGGTAGTGGATATGTGCTTGTTGTCCAGGAATTTTGTCTGCCGTGGATTTCTCGTGGAAGTGGCCCCATTCCTGCTCTTGGTTTATGTAAGACTTTCAGCAGCAGCCCGTTATGAAGTAGCAGATGTTCCAGGGCCTGTCCCTCTCCTCTTGCTTGCACCACTTCAGCACATGCTGGCTCACTTCTGACTGCCAACTTGGCATTTTTTTTTGCCTTTTTCTTGACTGTGCCTATTTTGCTGCTCCCATGGAAGGCAGGAAGTGTTGGGGAATTAGAGCACCCCAGGAGGAGTTCTCAACCCATAACTGATGGAAGATGGTGCATAAACACCCCAGAGTTCCCTCAGCCTTGGGTAGGATAACTCAGGAATATGGTTTGCATGGGATCCCATTTTCCCCTGTAGGAAACATTCCACTGGGCGACAGCAGTAGCTAGTTTGATACTGCACCTTTTATTGGTTTTCTTGGCTGCCTTCCCAGCCCTTTCTCTTTTCTCCAATTCCCTACTGGCAATTTCTTCACTTCCCAAACAAACCACTTGTGCTCAAATCGTAATTGTAGGATCAGCTTCTGGGGAAACCCAGATGAAGACATATGGTAAAGCTTTCCCCTTTTCTTGCGTCTCTGCCTTCTGCCCCGATCAGTTAGCCATGATGATGGGAGTGAGGGGATGCTCAACGTCTCAGGCAGGCTAATGGCTCTCAGGGGACACAATCCACAGCTGATTGGCAGTTTTCTCTCCAAGATGTCTTCAGAACAAATCCTGGTGCTGGCGAGTGATCCATGCAGCATGAAAAGCGAGGTTAAAGCTTGATGAGGCATGTTTCAGTCTCATCAAACCATTTTGTTTCCATAATTTTCCTTCTCAGAAGAGGGCAGAATCAAGTACAGTTGATTCTCATAATTTACGGTAATTCTTATGTTTTATAAAGTTGCTGCAAATCCTGAATTAGCAAATAGTCAACCATTGCTTTTAGGGGAAATATAGGGTTAGGTTCCTGTGAATCTCTGATCACAACTTATTTATTTATTTTTTATTTTTTTGAGATAGGGTCTTGCTCTGTTGCCCAGGTGGGAGTACAGTGGCACAATCTGGGCTCACTGCAACCTCCACCTCCCAGGTTCTCCCACCTCAGTCTACCAAGTAGCTGGGACTACAGGCATGCACCAGCATGTCTGGCTAATTTTTTATTTTTTTGTTAAAGATGTGGTTTTACCACATTGGCTAGGCTGGTCTCGAACTCCTGACCTCAGATGATCCTCCCGCCTTGGCCTCCCAAAGTGCTAGGATTACAGGTATGAGCCACCATGCCCAGTTAAGTCACAACATTTTCATCAACTAAATATGTAACCTTGTATTATGTGTGTTTCTGTTTAAAGACATCTTATTTCATATATATTGTTGATTTGTTAGCATTGAACTCACAGCCACAGCACTGTGACTCATTTCTGAACAAAGTTAGTTATCTAACACACACACATTTTCTCTATAAGGCACCTCACGCCTTGCACTTAGGAACACTGGGTAGCACTTCAGCATTGCACTTGGGGGTGATTTTAAATAGTGCAATCACTGTCAAAAAAGCACAAAATGTGCAAAACGTGGCACTAAAGAGATCACAAAACAGACACTGACAGCGTTAACAGCTGGAACAAGAAGGCAGAGCATTGCCTTGTTCAACCCAGCTGGGGACATGTGTATCGGGTGATGCAAACTTTTTTCACTGCTTTCTGCATGACAGTGAATGAGTATAGAACACCATGAATATTGATTTGATTTTGGGGTTACAAATACATTTTAGCAAGTAGGAGAATTTGCAAATACATATCTGTGAATAATAAGGGTCAGTTGTCTTTCTTACCTCTTTATAGTAAGACTCTACTTCAATTCAGTATTTTTATTTCATTTTATTTTTGAGAGCTAGGATCTTGCTCAGTCACCCAGGCTGGAGTGCAGTGGTGTGATCCTAGCTCATTGCAGCCTCAAACTCCTGGGCTCAAGTGATCCTCTTGCCTCAGCCTTCTAAATAGCTAGGACTACAGGTACATGCCACCACACCTGGCAAATGTATTTATTCATTTATTTTTTGTAGAGACGGCCTCACCATGTTGCCCAGACTGGTCTCCAACTCCTGTTTTCAAGTGATCTCCCTTCTCACCCTACCAAAGTGCAACTCAATATATTTATTAAACATGTGTTCCAGGCTCTTTGATTGATACTGAGATGCCAATGAGATGGTCCCTGTCCTTACAGAGTGTCCATTCTGGTGGCACAAGGAACTCAAATGATAAAACAAGACAGAACATCTACTCCAAAAGAGAGTGCTGTGAAAGCATGAAGGAGAGACTTGAGTGTGCAATTCAGGAAGAACTTCTCATTGGAGTTTTTTTTGAGACAGATCTTAAGAAATATTTTACGTTTTGAACACCTCATACATCATTTTTTTAAAAAAGAAGCAATTGGTTGAAACAACCTTGTTTCCCAGATCAAGTCCACTAGGTTACCTGCATCTGCACCCACCAGTCCTGCCTTGATTCCTCTCTGGATGAAGGGTGTCTTTTCCTATCTAAGGTCATCTCTTCTGCTTATGCTGGGGACCTCTTTGCTCTTTGAGGCATCCTCTCTTCTCCTGGACAACCAATCTCTCCCTCTCTGCTTGAATATTCCTACTAGTGTACACATGGGCTTCTGTGTCATCCCCCTTGACCCCACATTGCCTCCAGCCACTCCTCATTCCTGTAGGCCTTTCACAGCAAAATTGCTGGAAAGAGTTATCTGAAGTCACCGTACCTACTTCCTCCCCTCACATTCTTTCTAAGTCACCACCACTTTTCAGAGGCTGCTCCTTTGGAGATTACTTGTGGACATTGCATCACCTTTCTGTCCTTTTATCTTAAGTATCAATTAGGATGCTTTCAGCTGCATGTTGCAGAATGTCCTGATACAAGTGGCTTACACAATACAGACGTTGACTGTGAGGAGAGTTATGTTCTCACTGAACAAGGGTGTTCCAGGCTTGGCTTGGCTGTTTCATAACACCTTCAAGGACCCAGACTTCAGTTTCCTGCCCTGCTTCCCTGGATCACGTAGGCAGATATTATGTCATCTAAAAGGAGGGAAGTGGCCTCTGCATTTTTCTTTTGATCATGGAGGATCTTTTTTCCTTGCACGCTCATGCACATTTTTACATATCACCCCATAAACCCATCCCTGGCAAAGGGGGATGGTATTATCCTTATCGGCTTGGACCAATTAAGATTCATCCCCTGAGTCTGTGAGTGGGACCCATCTTCTTTGAAATGTTGTCATTTAACCAAAATTGGATCTGTTAGCAAGGAAGGGGGAGGGCCTAAGGTGAAAGTGCCAGGCAGTGCCTGCCATATTTTCCCTGACCCTTCCCAGCGGTTTTGACAGATAGCTACTCTATCCTTCTTGAAGCACTGCATTTCCATCACATGCTTTGTGACATTATTTCCTCTGGGGTTTATTTATTTATTTATTTGAGACAGAGTCTCTCTCTGTCATCCAGGGTGGAGTGCAGTGGCATGATCTCAACTCACTGCAACCTCCGCCTCTCAGGTTCAAGTGATTTCCCTGCCTCAGCTTCCCAAGTAGGTGGGATTAAAGGAGTTAGCCACCATGCCCAGATAATTTTTGTATTTTTAGTAGACACAAGGTTTCACTATGTTGCCCAGGCTGGTCTTGAACTCCTGACCTCAGGTGATCCACCCGACTCAGACTCCCAAAGTGCTGGGATTACAAGCGTGAGCCCCTGCACCCGGCCCCTCTGGGTTTTCTTTTAACTTTTCTGGACACTCCTGTTTCCTGTTTACTCCTTCCCCATTGCTCTACCTCTAATTGGTTGAATGTCCAAGTGGTTAGACCTGAGGTCCTTCTCGTCTTGATCTGTGGGTTCTCCTGAGTGATCTCAGCAGCTCCTTTGTATCATGTATATGCTGTCACTTCCAGGTGTGTGTCTCTAGTCTTGCACATCCAACTGCCTCGTTGACATTTCATCATGTGTCTTGTGGTCCTCTCCAACCACAAAGCCTAAAACTGAACTGTAGACGTTCCCTCCTAAACTTGCTTCTCTCAAGAGTTTCTCATCTCATTGAACGAGTTGCCCATCTCATTGATGGGCACCGCCATCTATCTGTACCGTTGCTTAAAGTCCGAGGATGTTATGTGAGTCCTCTCTTTCCCACCCCTGCCAATTTGTACTCCACTCAGCAGCAAGTCCTGCCTGCTACGATATCTAGAACACATCCAGAATCTGTTTCTCTCCATTTCTGCTCCTGCCACCCTCATTCCATGCACCTCCTTATGTGGATAGCTGGCATAGCCTTTTTATTGGACTCCTTTCTTCTACCCTTGCTCCCAATAATTGATCCTCTGTGGAGCAGCTGCAATGATCTTTTAAAAATATGAATCTGATTTCTCTTGACCCTCAGCTTAATAATCTCTATTGGTGCCTCTTTGCAGTTGGCATAAAATCTGCTTTCTGATGCTGGCCTGCAGCGCCCTGAGTGCTGGCTGTGCCGACCTCCTTTCCAAGGCTGGTCTTGAGCCGTCTTCCTCCAACCTATGCTGCACTTCTTTCTGCCTTGAATAAAACAAGCTTCTTCTGATCCTAGGGGCTTTGTAGGACCTGTTTATTTTTTTCTCCCAGAATTGTCTTCCGCCCAATTTTCATAGGATTGGCTCCTCCTCGCCTCTGAAATCTCAGTCCAAATGTCATGTCCCCCAAGAAACTTTCTCTAACCACCCACTCCTGCTGGGCACCCTCTGTTGTAGCATACTGTTTGGATTCTCTGCATTATGGCTCTAACTCCTTGAAAAAATTTTCCATTTGTTTACTAAATTAAACTAAAAAATTTATAAATCAAATTTCAAAATTTTAAGAACTCTACCATGATATCTCCATGAAGTCAAGGAGGGAAAAAAAAGGAGAGCTTAATTAGCAGCACTAAAGGCTCTACAACAACTCAAGATAATGTTGATGATGATGGTGATGGTGATGGTGATAATGACAGTGAAGACTAACATTTATTGTTTCTATGAACCTGGAAGACTGCCAGCCATTTTGTGTACATTATTGTATTTGATCCTGACAAATTAAATATCCTAACATTGTCTTTACTGTCAGGGAATGTTATTCCCATTCTCAGAATACTGAGACTTAGGGAGGTCAGTCAAAGTGCCTGGCACATGGTAGCTTTCAATTAATGCTTGCTATGTGAGTAAATAAATTTCTACAAGATCTTGGAGCTACTGAATAGTAGAGTTGAGAGTCTAACTTAGGTCTGACTGAATCCATATTTGTAACTATTGGTCTGTATTTGCTCAGATGAGGAGAGAAAACCCCTTAACAGATTGAGAAAAGGAAGTCTAATATAGGATACATGATTTCCTATTTATTTAAAACGTATGATAAATAAAAGTGACATTCAGTCCAAAACCTTCTGTATTTTGGAAGCTGAACTCCATTCATTCAATTCATTTGAAAGCATCGGTGGGTTCTTTAAAAGAAGTATTAGGGATGAATCCGATCGAACAATTTCCTTATTAAAATACCTTAAAGATTCTGATGAGCCAGGTTCATTGTCCAGGAAAGCTATTAAAACTCAGTCTTCTGATGAGTGCAGTAAGAACCCCACTTGAATTACGTGGTGAGCAGGTGCTTCCTCAACCAAGTTTCATGTTTGGCAGGCTAGTAGAGCATTCAGTGTTCAGATGTTTTCTGGACATGTTGGCTTTTAGTTTCTTCTATTATGAGACATATGTTTAGTGCTTGTGGTGTATGCTTAGCACTCTTGTAGGCTGATTGAGACCTCACACAACATCAAGGACATAGTCTTTGCCCTTGCTGAGTTCACAGTGTAATTGGAGTGATGAAACATACATGTGAATAAATGCCAAGGCACAGGTAAAAACAGTTAATGTGATTGATGAAGAACGTGTGGCATAAGATGGATAAGAATGAGAAGTAGAAGTGGGTGGTTTTGAACTTTCATTACCCAGGGAAGGTAATGTATGTGGACTGATGAAGAAGAAAGGGGAGGAAGATGGTTTTAAACACTGGTAAGATGGTGCATATTTGCAAGTTTTGCTCAAGGGATAGAAAGGGCTGAGACCCACAGAGGAGGAATCAGAGGGGAATTTGGCAAAGAGAATTAGGGAAATGAGAACTATCAGTAGAAGAAGTGAAATTAGGCTGGCCGGGAGCTCTTTGGAGGTTTCTAAGAGCTGATGTTATATGTAGGAATATTTGTGAGGGATGAATATTGCAGTGGGTGCATTTGGGAGCAAAACCAGGTTCAAACTGGACATACCAGTTAGGGCGGGTTTCTTAAACCTCAGCCTTTCCTATGTTATCTTAACTTTTTAATTTTTTGGTGGCCGTGTTTAGATATCAGCTGTGTCACTATATACTTAATATTTTTCTGTAAATTGATTTCACTTTTAAAAACTTAAATTTAGCTTGGTCCTATACAATAAAACTTATCATTGTTTACTTAATGTTTTCCTTTACATTTAACCCCTTAAAACTTAAATAAATGTAGCCTTACCCCAAGCACTAGTACCTATGAAGTAATAAGTATTCTGTGCTAGCTCTATTTTCCCAAATGCACATTAAATTAAGCTGGTGGCCATTAAAAAAAGGTTGCGTCTGTGCATTACCTAATGCTGTCTTGTGTACCAGCTACGGTTCATGTGCTACACTTTTGGAAATACCCAAGGCATTGTGATAGCTTTCTAACTGTGACATGATAAAACTGAATAAATGTGAGTCAGCTACATTTATTAGATACTTAATGTGTGTAAGCCCCTGTGTTAGAGGAGATGAAAATATGATGCAGTCCTTACTCTTAATAGATTTGGGGCAAAGCAGGGAGAGAATGGCACACCAATGAGAAGGTGAGATGTAGGCCTGACAAGTCCAATCTCTGCCATGTGGAGCAGCTTTTAGATAAGCCATCTGATATCAGCTCTGCCAGTGGTCAGCTGAGTGAGCGGCCACTCTGGAACCCAAGGGTAAGCTCTCCTCAAATTCAATTCACTTCAACAAGTATTTGCCAGATACTATATGATGCTTCTGTAGATATTAAAGAAATTAAAGTGTCTTAGGGAGTGTTAAACCAAAGTATGAAGAAACTAAAGTATAAAGAAACTAAAATATGAAATGGAAGGCAGAATGGGATAAGGATTGTAACAGAGATGCAGTGATATGTATTCAGCGCTTACGGGGAGGAAGAGTTCATAGCCAGCTTTGGGGACCAGGGAAGGCTTCCTAGAAGATATGTCACTTCAGATGGACTTTAAAAGATGGGATCATGCAAAAGGCAGTGATGGAGGGTGTTCAGCAGAGGGAAGGGCATCATCATGACAACAGGGAGGGAGACTGAGGCACCTGTTTGGAGAAGAGCAAGTCTCTAGGTATTTGGTGGTGATGTTGGGGGCATGACGGTGGAAAGGAAGGTTGGGGTCTTGTGGATACCTTCCATGCCAGGTTGAACACGGATTTATTTCCACAGACAATCAGGAGTCATGGAAGGCTACACTAGCTGAGCAGACATAATTTAAATCAGAGGGACGAATAACTGCAAGGCAAATACTCTTAGGGAGAAACTGTAGCAATCTGGATGAGAGACAATGAACTTGTGAGTGGTCACCATGACAAAGGTCTGGGCTAGGGGGCCACTGGAGGAGTGAAAAAGGAAGGTTTAAATAGTCAGTGAGAGGGATGAGGACCCACTAGCCACCGGCATAGTGGAGTCAATAATTTCTCTCAAATTCCAAGTAGGAGAAGTGGGGCATCTCTGAGGCATGGCGTAGTAGAGAATGGTGATTGTATGGTAGGGGAAAGCAGGTAATGATTGCAGTTCCAGTAGGTGATGGATGAGGAGGGGAAGCATTTTACAGATTATTCACTGTGAAAGAACAGAGGCAGTCCACGCTGTAGTTAATTCCTTTTATTTTTTGTCTCTAAGTATACTCAAGAATAAATAGCCATACAATTTCTGTTTGCACTGTCATGCCGGAAAGGTGCAGAGGTTGCACTGAAAATGGGCATTATTGCCTTTGACTTGCACAGGGTACTGTGTCCTGGGAAACTGGCCAACAATATTCTGTGAAAAGTCGTTTGAGTAACTCATTTTTATACATAAAGTAGATATTTCCTTATGTTTAGGATACTTACATACCAGTATTCCTCTATTTCAATTCCTTGTTTTCTACCTAAAAAGATCCTACGGTTGGTGGCTGTAGATGCAATTCTGTCTTTACACTGAAAGGATTCTCCTGGGCATACCTTTAAGCAAAGAGCAGATGAAGGCATAACGAGCAGGTTTGAGATTTGGTATTCCCACTGCAAAACTAACAGAAGGGTGGCCCACTGGAAATTTCCCCAGAGAAACGTCTAAGTCTGAATCTCTCACATCCATTCATTTTCATGCATAGTTCTTTCATCCTTTTTCTTTATCTATTTTATATAATGTCTATCTCTGTAGTACCTGGGATGAAATGCGCCAATGCTGACTGCAATGAATAAGGGAAAACAACTCTTGGGAGCCGCTCTGGGCAGGAAGTGGAGGCTGAATTCTTTTAAAGGGAAATTCTTTGGGGATCGTGACTTACTAACCTTCATCCTCATCATCACCGGGATTGGTGAAGTGCCAGGAAACGGCTGGAAGTTGACAGCGAATTTAGGGTACAAATGAAAGGAGAAGTTACTGTTAAAGGGATCTGTATTCTGTTATCAAAAATGCCAATGCTGTCTCCTAGCTAATAGGAACCAAAACTGTGCCCTGAGAATTCTGCCAGATGTTTCTGAATACGCACCTTACGTTTTATGGTCCCAGATACGGCACTTAAAAATAGCATCTACTTTGAAACTGGCTATTAAGTAGACACTAAACTTTTGGAATCTATTAATGGATCTAGGTCTCCAACCTAGTGGCAGCAATATGAAGTGAAGTTTATTTTTTTAAGTGAATTTTAAATGTGAAATGATGAATATTTGACTTCAGTTTTTTTGCCCGATTTTTCCATTGTGGCAACTTTCCTTTTTAAATCATAGAACCTCATATAATATGGCTGATAGGAAATCTTTTTATTCATGCATATATTTATTCATTTACGAAAATTTATTTACTACCTGCCAGGCTCTGTGAAGGACTCTGATAAATTGGAACCAGAGCCATATTTTGTACTTTTTATGTTTCTCTGAGAGAAATGGTCTATTTGTACTACATTAATTCTTAGATGCATTTTCAAATTATTTGCCCTTTTGAAATCAGAATGTGTCTTACTAGCAATATGTCATAATTTAATTGGCAATTTAAATTTTTAAGAGGTACATAAAACAATGGTGTGTTTTGTAACAGACAATGTCTTGAATGATAGAAGGTATTTGTACAATACTATATTGGTACCATGCTTTGGCCAGTGTAATGGTCCCATTTGGAGTTCACTGCTAATGTTAAGCCTCTAGTTTTAGGCATTGATGTTGGTCCCGGGACACTAGGACTCAGAGGCCCCGATGTGCAGGTCTAAGAGAGAAGAATCAGAAGGTGGATGCAGAGCCAGTGGGTTCACGCTGTGTAGACAATAACAGCAGGATGGAGAGAAGTTCTCTGATGCCTCATGTATGCATCTTCTCTCCCTTTCTGGCCTGCCGCATAAATTCATTGCAGTGTGACTCTGCCAGACATCAGAACAGAGCAGGAGGAAAGAGAAACAGCTGCAGCATGGGAGATAGGACTCATACCAAGAGAGATTAGGCTTGGTGTGTGCACCTAAGGATGGTAATAAAGTGAACAATGAAGTTACAGTGGTAGCAGCAACACGCATTTATCAAGTGTCCTATCCACTTCAGAAGCACTTATTTTAAATGATAACAATTCTACAAGATAAGCATTTATTCATCATCATTATTATCCTTGTTTCATGTGTGGGGCTCGGACAGGGTAAATAGCTTGTCCAAGGTCATACAGTTAGAAAATGGTAGAACCAGGATTCAGGCTTTGCTCCATGGGGCATCAAGGTCTACTCTAGTTCCAACATGCTGCATGGTTTCCCCAAATCTGAGAACATGCATTTAGTTTATGTCCAGTCAAGTGAGGTCTCAGAAGCCAAACAGGGCCTGAGTATGAAGAGTTACATAAAATAGCCTCAGAATCTAACATTAGGGTTCCTGAGCAAGATTCTACCAACACCTGGAATAACTTCCTCTGGGTATAGCCCAGGTGTGTGGACTGGACCAGACTGGGGCAGGGGCATGATTGCCCAGCATGCCCAGAGAAGAAGCTGGTAACATGGTGAGTTAAGTGCTGAGGATCAACAACTTATTACTTTAATTAGAGCCCCCCAAAGAGCAGAAGTGCTGTTGTAGTTAAGACTCTGGAACTCAGTGATAGGATATTTTAATAAAGCCTATGATCCCAAGAGGAGCTTGCTGAATGGATGAGCTCACAGTCCATAGTTGGGAGCTAATGAAGGATTTTAATTATGTTTCTAATACTAGTGGAGGTTTCTCCTATCAATGGATTCCCTTTAGATTTTGGTCCCATGTAGATCTCAAGGAAATTTATTTATTTATTTGAGATGGAGTCTAGATCTGTCACCCAAGCTGTAGTGCAATGGTGGGATCTCGGCTCACTGCAACCTCTGCCTCCCAGGTTCAAGCAATTCTCCTGCCTCAGCCTCTCAGGTAACTGGGACTACAGGTGCACATTACCATGCCTAGCTTATTTTTGTATTTTTAATAGAGACGGGGCTTCAACACGTTGGCCAGGCTGGTCTCGAACTCCTGACCTCAAATAATCTGTCCACCTTGGTCTCTCAAAGTGCTGATATTACAGTTGTGAGCCACCATCTCAAGGATATTTAAAATGTTTGGGTTTACTACTGAAGAGCCAATAAAAATTTTGTAAATGATGAGAAAGAGCCCAAGCTTTCAGATGCCTAAGGTGGCTATTCATATCTGGGAACTAGGAAGAATTCCAAGTTGTTCAGCTAAGGCTGTTTCTAATCCCTTCCCACAGGGGTGACAGAACAAAGTCGATTTTATTAATTTAGGAGAAATTATCTCCACTGAATGGTCAGAACAATAACCTTTCTAATGACACATGGAGCAAGGCTACTATCACCCTTGTCATGGCTGTATTTGTCATCAATAGGTACTTAACTACTTGTCTGGCTCAAGGTGTCTCATGAAGAGGGTCATAAAGCCTCGTTTTCTGTCTTTCAGAGTTTCCAGTGTGAGAACAAATAGATGAGGAAACACACATAAGAAATACATTGAACATAATTAGAGTATTCTGATTTAGAATATTCATGAATGCACAATAAGAAATTCTTAACCTATACAGGGTCATAGATGTTTTCATTTCAGTATTTTCTAAGGCTAGAAAGCAATATTATTAGAATAACCTGAGAGAGGAAGATTGGGACCATGCCTTGAAGTTAAATTAAATTTAGGTGAGGAAAGAGAAAGCTGGCAATATTCAAGTCTGGAATTGATCCTAAAGGCAATACTTTGCTGCTGGAATTGGTACTTTGACGAGCAGTCAGAGTCTCTTGTGGTCCTTTGCCTATGTAGCCCTATGAGGACGTCTGTATGTTTGGATTGCTTGAGGCCCGAGTGTCATGGGCATAGGCATAGTCATTGGATCAGCCAACATATCTGTTGCTTGATACATTGCACTAGATACATTATACCCAATAAATCAGCCCAAATGGGATCCAGCCCAAAAGAGAATTGTTGATTTTCATAACTGAACAGTCCAGGCAAAGCTCACTCTAGGGCTCAGGCCATGCATCCAGAACTGTATAGTTCTTCACTTCTCGATTCATCTTCTTTGCATTGCTTTATTCTCAGGCAAGTTCCAACCTGGAAATCCTAAGTTGGCTGCCAAAGGCTGCAGTCCCTCCTCTTTCTTCCAGATTTGCATCCTTCAGGTGGGCGAAAGCTCAGTTCCCTAAGGCTGAAACAAAAGTCTTGCAATGGCATTTTCTTGGTCTTGCTTGGCCTGTCTAGGGTCAGATACTCATCCTTTAATGATCATGGTGGTGACTAGGGGGATTGAATGTGCTGATTGGCTTAGGCTGGGTTGTGTGCTTCACTCATGGAGCCCAAAAGAGAAGCCCACTAAAGCCCAACTCAGGGGCTGAGAGTGGGCTGCAGTGGTTTCCCTAAGCAAAATTGGTACTGTTGCCATAACATGGCATGGTCACGGATGCTGAGAGAATGATGCAGGGAAAGGATGGCTGAGGATGGAAACAGGGCTAGGCACAGTGGTTCACACTTGTAACTTCAGCTACTTGGGAGCTTGAGGTGGGAGAATCGCTTGAGGCCAGGAGTTAGTGACCAGCCTGAGCAATATAGTGAGGCCTCATCTCCAAATTTTTTTTTTTTAATTAGCCAAGTGTGGTGGTGCACACCTATAGTCCCAGCTGCGTGGGAGACTAAGGTAGGAGGAGCACTTGAGCCCAGGAGTTCAAAGTTACAGTGAGCTGTGATTGCGCCACTGCACAATAGCCTGGGTGAACAGAGCAAGACTCTGTCCATAAAAAAGAAGAAGGAGGAGAAGGAGGAGGAGGAAGAGGGAGAGGCGAAGAAGAATGGAATCAGGCATGCTAGCTGGGAGGTATTGAAGTCCAGGAAGGAATCATGGCGGCTTGAACAAGCAGAGTAGCTGTGTTGAGATGGAACGGGTGGACCGGTTTGATTTCTAGTTTGGAGGTGGAATCCACAGCATTTGCTGATGAAATATATGTTGAAGATGGTGAGGAAAAGAATTATAAATGATTCCTAGGCTTGTGGATTGAGCAAATTGGGAGAAGGGTGGTAGCATTTGTTGATATAGATAAGAACAGAGGGTTTTTATTATTTTAAAATCAACTATGCTGTTCTAGCTCTGTGGGATTTGAGAAGGCTGTTAATATCTGAGTGGAAATGTCAACTGGACAGTTGGAGACAGGAGTCTGGAATTTAGACGGTAGGGCTGGAAATATGTATTCGTGGATATATGAATCCATAATGAGAAGGGGTGGCTGTTATTACACTGGCAGGCCTTGTTGAGAGTACAAACCATAAATAGCTTTGTTTATCCTCAACTCCCACCTTGATACTTGCCCTGTAAGGCCAACCCTGGATGATCTCAGAAATACCTCACAGCTTTTCCAGGTACTTTAAAAATCAAATCCAGTAAAATAGAAATAAAAACTTAACTTTTTATTTTCAGATATTCAAAAGTCCACTTTTTTATGAACCAAAACATCAACCTCTCATCCAATTCAAAGCTCTCCTTTCTCCCGGGTGAGGTGGCTCGTGCCTGTAATCCCAGCACTTTGGGAGGCCGAGGCGGGCTATCACTTGAGCCCAGGAGTTTGAGACTAACCTGGTGAAATACTGTCTCTATCAAAAATATGAAGACTAGCTGGGCATGGTGGTTCGTGCCTGTAGCCCCAGCTACTCGGGAGGTTGAGGCACAAGAATTGCTTGAACCGGGAAGAGGAGTTTGCAGTGAGCACAGATGGAGCCACTGCATCCCAGCTTGGGTGACATAGCCAGTCACTGTCTAAAACAAAACCAAAGAAGAAAACCTGTAATCCCAGCACTCTGGGAGGGTGAGGCAGGTGCATTTCCTGAGGTCAGGAGTTCAAGACCAGCCTGGCCAACATGGTGAAACCCCGTCTCTACTGAAAACAGAAAAAATTGGCTAGGCATGGTGGTGGGCGCCTGCAATCCCAGCTACTCAGGAGGCTAAGGCAGGATAGTGGCTTGCACCTGGGAAGCAGAGGTTACATTGAGCTGGGATAGCGCCATTGCACTCCAGCCTGGGTGACAGAGGGAGACTTCATCTCAAAAAACAACAACAAAAAACCACAACCACAAAGCTCTCCCTTCCCTGTAGGCCAGGCCTGGCCCGAGACGCCGCAGATCAGCCGTGGGAAAGGGAAGGCGGAGGCTGCGGCTGTTCCTTTTTGTCCTCTTCCAGATTCCTTTCCTGCTGGTGGCTTTGCTGCTTCTGGCTCCGCCAGAGTCAAGTGGCAGAGAGAAGGTAACAGGAAGGCAAGGGTGGTTTACTTAACTGGTGCTTCTTATGGTTCTTTCTAGTCATGAAATAGCCTCTGTCTTGCAGGTGTCCAGCTTTTGTGAGTTCTTGGCTACTCTGTGGAGACCCCGAGACTTTCCTCTACAGACACAGATGATGCTCTCCCTGGCTGGCCTCTTATGACATCCCGACCCTCTCAGCTTCTGCCTTGAGTGTACCCTGAACGTTTTTCCTCAAGTAGATGGACTTCTTGGGGAAGGGCTTTCTCTGAAGGCTCTGATGCAGCTTCTGCCCCCATCCAGTGCTTACTTGGCCCATGAGAACCAGTAGGCATCTTTGTGCTGCCATATATGGGGAGAGCAGGCGACTCCACTGCTGCCCAGACTCCTCAGCCTGCATTACAGGCCGAACACCGCACACCCATGTCTGATTTTCCCAGGGCCGTCCCATGGCACACCTCCAGAGGGCATCATTCACGTGTATTCTCCTGGAATTGCACAGTGAATGTGGCAGCTTGAGTTCAGACAAATCTCTCCTGCTCCTACCTGCAGCAGTGCCTTCTGTGAAGTACGCAGTTCGGCAAGCGCACAGCTGGGGTTCCAGATGCTGAGGCCGCCTCTGCAAGCCCCTCTGATCTCTGCGCAGCTCTCTTGCTGCTCCTTCATTTGCCACAGTGCTGCAGCACTGTGCTTTCGTTTCTGCTAAGAAATGCTTTTTTCTCCAGTGAATTCTCTTATATGGGTGAGAGACCAGTTTAACTGCATCTTAGCATGCTCTGCATAGATGGATCCTGAGTCTTCAGTTTTGAGGGGTCTCAGTATAAACCCCAAGACTACAGGAAAGGACTCACCTAGCATTGCCTTGTGATGGAGAAAGCTTCTCTTTGAATGAAAGCTCTCAGGAAAGGCCAATATATAAAGCAGGTGACATGGTGCTCCAGTGGGTAGTGGGAGACGAGGGGCAGGGTGCTCAGGGCTGGCTCCTGCGCACAGTTAGAAAACCCCTGTGCCTGGGAAAGCCAACCGTGGTTTTCACGGCCAGGAGAGTTTCCCACTATTTACAATTCTGCAGTGTTCTGCTTGTTCACGACTTTCTGCTGGTGAAAGCAACAGTTTGTACAAGACATGTGGGAATAAAAATAATCCAGGTGCGGCCCTTTTCTGCTGCAGAGGGACCACCTGTGGGGCTGCCCTGGTGGGCCTCTTCTCACAGCACAGTTCTGCCACGTGAATACCTTTCTGCCTGCTTCCTTATGCTGACCTCAAAGCTTCTGGTGAATGCTGTGCTTCTGCACAATGTGCATGGTGGATGCTTTGTGTGTGTGTGTGTGTGTGTGTGTGTGTGTGTGTGAATGAAAAGATCTTCTGGCTCTGAATATAGCAACTCCACGACCTGCAGAAATAATTTTGCTGTTTTCTTGTGGCCATGTTAGCTTAGGGCTTTGTACTTTATAGGGACATTGGCAAGAATTTTCTCAAAAGGTTTTTATCCGTTAGTTTTCATCTTTGCATGTAGTAGAGTGCTTAGGAGGTCAGTCTCATTCCATCTGTTACAAGTTTTGAGGCTTTGGGCAAATTACCTAACTTCCCTGGGCCTCAGTTTCTCCATCTGTGTAATTGGAGCAAGAGCAAAATCTCCATCCTGGTCTGTGGTGAGGCTTAGTGAGGGCATTCATGTGAAATGCACACAGTGCCTGGCACAGATCAAGCACCCAGAACGTGTCACTAACGGCCTTAGTTTCCTTTTGCTGCTGTAACAAGTTGCACAAACTGCATGGCTTAAAACAACACAAGTTTATCACATCGTTCTGCATGTTAGACTTCTGAAGTGGGTCATATGGGGCTAAAATCAAGGCATCCACAGGGCTGAGTTCCTTCTGGAGCCTTTAGGAGAATCCTTCCCTTGCCTTTTCGAGCTTCTAAAGGTTGCATATGTTTCTTGGCTCATGGCTGCATCCCTGTAACCTTTGCATCTGTCCTTACATCCCTCCTCTCTCTGGCCCTTCTGCCTCCCCCTCATAAGGGCCCTCGTGATTAAGTTGGGCCCACCCAGATAATCCAGGATCGTTTTCCCATCTCAAAATCCTTACCTTAATTATATCAGCAAAATCCCTTTGCCGTGTAAAGTAGTAAAGTAATATGCTCACAGGTTCCAGGGATCAGGACATGGACATCTTTGGGGGAACAACCATTATTCTGCCGATCCAACCAATTATTTTAAAAGTTGTCATGTAAATATATACAGTATGCCTCTGCTTTATGCTGGGCATATAAGGTGAATAAGACACAATGCTTATGCCAAAATAGATACATGAGGATGATGCCCTTAGTAAAAATCAGAGTAGTTGACATTTACAGAGTATTTACTATGTGCCAGGCACTTCAAGTGAGTTTTCTTGCTGAAATCTCACTTGGGGGAAAAGGTACAATTTCCATTTTAAGGATAAGAACACTGAGGCTTAGAGAGCGTATTTTTTCTCAAGGCCACATAGCTAAGGACATAAGCTCAAGTCTATCTGATTCTAAGCTTGAACAATTAATCACGGCCCCCTTAAACAACGGGTGGGTATACCCTCAGGCTTTCTTCTTAACTGCATGTGTAGCTAAAGACTGGTCAGCTTAAGAGAAGCAGATCACACCAGTGGCTGTGATTAGGGACAGTGGGCAGAGCTCCCAGCAGAGGCTGATGCAACATTGCTCCCATTTCTGCCATGGTCCAAAGCTGCAAGTTCATGGCCCTGGCACTTGGGCACATATTGCCTTGTCTTCAAGTGAATCTAAAAAACTATGCAAGGGCATGATTAATTCCATTGAACTGGATTCTCCCCAAGATCACTTACACCACAGTAATGGGGCACTGCTTCAGCCAGAAGAACGGTGTGAAGGAAAGAGAAGAAGCCCAGTGAGAGTCCTCTTTCATGATTAATAGAAAAACCACCTGGTGATTTTAAAAGACAAAGAAGAAGGTACATTCAGATGAGTCAGAAAGAAAAGGCAGCATTTGAATCCTAAAGGCCATGTTACTCTTGATCTTCGCCAGGATTTCCTTTAGGGAAATGGAAATTTGTACATGGAGGGCAGAGGTGGGGTGAAGGTTGGACTGTAGATTGAGTGGTGTTATAATGAGACCAACCCAGGAGCTGAGTTGAGGATGACCAGGAGAGAAGGGGGAAGGTTATGGAGAGGGTCTGCCCAGAGTGTGCCATGGGGCACAAGGTAGTACCAAAGGAGGAAGTGCTGACACTTCTTCTGCCACATCCCTTTCCCCTGCACCAGGCTGTGATGGGGCTATGCACACTGGGGCTGTATGCAGGATAGGGTTCAGATTTATACGGTCTCAATTTTTCCTGGGATAACCTTTCTCTCCACCACTTTGGCTGTACCCAGTCTTAGGAGACATTACGTGTCAGACACACTCACAGATTGGCCACTAGAAAAATATTTGTTCAATTATGGCAGATAGAGTCAGGGTGTCCATACATCATGGATATTTTAGGACAGACTTGATTCTGAGTAATTGTTTTTAGTTATAATGATTGATGAAATGCATAATACGTTTTATTTAACTGCTGGATAGTTATAAGACTTTACTTCTATAAAATCCACAAATCAGAAAAATTCAACAACATGATGTCATGGCTGTCCTTCCTTTCTTTCTAGCTCTTCTCTCCTTCCTTCAACCCTCCTTTTTCTTTCTTTTCTTTCTTCTTCCTCCCTCCCTCCCTTCCTCCCTGTGTCTTCCTTTCTTTCTTTCACTACCTACTATGGGACAGACATTAGTCTTGGAATTTGGGATACAAAGATGAATAATTATTAATCTCTGACTGCCAGGGATTTATATTTTGGTAAGAGGATTCATTAATTTTACTGGACAGATATTTATTGAGCATCTATTAGGTAGCAGACATAGATCAAGGTGCTGGAATACAGCAATGAGCAAAATGGATTAATCATGTATTCTAGATGGGAAGTTTATATTCTTTTTTTTTTTGAGACAGAGTCTCGTTCCGTCACCAGGCACCAGGCTGGAGTGCAGTGGCACAATCTCGGCTCACTGCAACCTCCACTTCCCGGGTTCAAACAATTCTCCTGCCTCAGCCTCCCGAGTAGCTGGGACTACAGGCGCAAGCCACCATGCCCAGCTAATTTTTGTATTTTTAGTAG
>PVKP010009524.1:0-67988 GCA_004027715.1 Plecturocebus donacophilus
ATTACAGGCATGTGCCAGCATACCCAACTGCTTTTCGTATTTTTTAGTAGAGAAGGGGTTTCATCATGTTGGCCAGGATGGTCTTGAACTCCTGACCTCAGGTGATCTGCCGGCTTCAGCCTCCCAAAATGCTGGAATTAAGGCATGAGCAACTGCACCCGGCCCCTTCTCAGGCTGTTTTCAAGCAAAGATGACACTATTTATGAGATGCTTTGTATGCAACATAGCAGTTCTCCTTCCTTCTCCTTAAAGAATGGGTGAGTCTAAAGTTGACAGCGAGAGGGGATGTTGATTCATGTAGCAAGGAGTTAGGTGGGGAATTTGGGGAGTTGCACACATCAGTTCTGTTGAGAGCTAACAAGTAACCTTGCCTACCCTCCCTATTCTGTTAAAATTGTCTGGAGGACGTTTGCACATACTCTCTAAATTTAAATTTCCCAAGACCCAAGTAAAACAAATCCTCCCACCGATTGGATTTGCTGACTCTCAGAGCCTGTTATTTGAAGGGTAGAGACAGCCAGTCTGGAGGCCAGGTGATGTAAATAATTTGTGTGTTTCCCACCTGTAGCTATTCTTCCCCTTCGAACTCCTTTGTATCTTTCCATTTCACACTGAATAACCCACCATCTTGAATTGCAGTCTGTTTCTTTGGCCTGGTTCTTGCCTCTCCCACAAATTCCAAGCTCTTTAACATCAGGAGTAAGACATATAATTCTTTTCTACACCAAAAGCATCAAGTCTACTGCTCAGAAAATATGATTTAATTGTTTGGTGAAAGAGAAGGGGCAAATAATCTCAAAGACAAATGAAGAGAGAAAGAAAAAACTTGGGAAGATTTCTAACATTTTAAAATGTCAGTGCCCTCTTATTTTCTCACATTATATGAGAGTGGAATTGTTCGCAAAAATCTTAGGTCATTCCCAGGTGTAATATTGGGGTTCAGGGGTTCAGGGTGCCCTCAGCTCCCGTGAGAGGACGTTTCTCCAGGTTCTTGGTCTCCTGCCCTCTCAAGAATGAGAGAGGGGACCATGGCGCAGTGCGCAGTAAATGCCGGACTCAAAAGTGTTTGTAGAAAGTGATTTATTTAAAGAGAGAGAAACAGGAGAAGGTGAGAGAAAGAAACAGCTAACTCTCACACTGGGTGAGAGAATCCAGAAAGATGGAATCCAGGAGAGGAAAGCAGCTTCCATGAGCACAGTAGTGTTCACGGAAGGGGACCCAAACATGGAGTCCGAAGGGGTGTGGAAGAAGGGGGCTTTTAACCTGGGAGGAACCCCCACCTTCTCTAAGATCCCAGGCCAGTGAAAGGATTTCCTTAGAACTTCCGCTGGAGTGATTGACTCTTAGTTTCTTCTCGAGATAGTGAAACTCAAACATAAACCGTTAAATCTCCCAGATGGAGAGAGATGGGAGCGGGGCATGGCGCTGGGAAGTTCCTGCCCTTAAAACTACGCCCCCTTGTGGACCCAGAAAAAGAACACCTTCCCTCACAGGGACCATTAGGACCGGTCTAAATGCTGATTCTTCAAAAGAAGTCTGATCAAACAGGGTACTCCAGTGTATACCACGACATGAAAAGGCTTATATGACCATGACTCCTGGAATTTCAAAGTCTTCAGATGAGTGGACTTTACCCATCAGAAATTAAGAGCTAATCATGGTCAACATTAATTGACTGACAGGCAGTACCAGACATGGTGTCAAATGTTTGACATGCCATGTGCAATCTTCACGATGATTCTGTATGGGAGATCCTGGAATCCCCATTTCAAGGATGAGAAAATTGAGCTGCAGAGGGCTCAAGTAACGTGTGTGAGGTCCCATGGCTCATAAGTAGTGGACTTTATCTTTTTAACTCAGAGGCCTGAGACAATTAACCAGCTGCATCAAATACTGCTTCTTGAGCTAGGCTTGTTGTTTTGTTATTGTTGTGTCTTTTCACTAAGGCGCGACATAGAAATGCAGTTAAAAGAATAAGAAAAAGGACAAACACTGGCAGCATCCCTAGAAAATTACTTGGAAGAATCTAATAAGAATTAAACATTTTAAAAAGCTTTTTATTGGCAGGGCATGGTGGCTCATGCCTGTAGTCCCAGCACTTTGGGAGGCTGAAGTGGGTGGATCATGAGGTCAGGAGTTCGAGACCAGCCTGACCAACATGGTGAAACCCTGTCTCTACTAAAAAATTACAAAAATTAGTCGGACGTGAGGGCGCATGCTGTAATCCCAGCTACTCAGGAGGCTGAGGCAGGAGAATCTCTTGAACCCGGGAGGCAGAAGTTGCAGTGAGCCAAGATCACACCAATGCACTCCAGTCTGGAAAGCAACCTGAGGGACTTGCTTTCCAAAAAGAAATAATAAAAAATAAAAGAAAGCCTTTTATTGATAAAATATAGTCATTTTTGTGATGGAAGAATAAAATAATTTGGGGGATAGATTTAAGTAAGAAAAGACGTTATGCTATTGAACAGCAAAGCCCTGTATTTCTCTTGAAATAGCTGTTTTATAAAAAGATGTCAGAAAGGAATTTCTGAAGGGGTGGTTTTATTTTGCTTCTTCAAACATGAATGATGTTAGAAGATTATTTGCTGTGCATCTTTTATATTCAACAATATCTATATGTACATTCTAAGACAGAACTGAGACAAGGGCAGCTATTCCCAACAATATGAGCAAAAATTCCTTCTGACACTGGAAAAAGCCATCTTTGTAGAGAAATTTATATGAGATAATTTTCCTTATTTGTAGTCACTTAGAGTACTGTTACTCTAGTACTATTACTGTTAGACATGCTTTATCTTTTTGTAGAATTCTACTTGCAGACTCAGTTTGAGTCTGGAAAGTTATTAGAATTACTTACCTCTGTATATATATTTTTTGCCTCTGGTTTGGGGAAAGAAATGTCTTACTATTGTTGTCTTAGTTTTTCAAATTCACATATCTCCTGTGTATTCAGTGGGGAAATTTTAAAATTTATGTAAAGGAGATTATATCCTCTGATGGAAGTTTTTTTGAATAGACTTTTGGGGCTATGTATTCTAGTTTTAATAATTATTAATAGGTATAAATGGAATGGAGTGGTAGCAAGAATCAGACCCATCTGAAATCTAATCTCTGGCTCTGTCTTTAGGTAAACTATGAAGCCATGAGACTTAATTTTCTCTGTATGATAAATAATTCCATGAATTTAAATGAGATAATATGTAAATCACCTGGCTCTTGGTGAGGACTTAATACTTTTAGTTTCCTTTCTCTTTTAACAAGCTTGTTTCCTATTCAAAAGTAAAATTCTGGTGAACTATAAGGGCACTTGAAAACAGAGTTCAAGACTGAGTGCTATTATTTAATATATTCATTGGTCACTCCTACTAATCTGAACCCACCAATATCCCTGTGAAATCCTGCCGAGGGACCTTTGGAGGATGGTATTAGTATAGCATTGACAGCTTAGGGAACTGGAAATAAGCCAATGGTCATAAATTGCAAAGCCCTTTACAATCCAAACATGATGGAAACGATATGCCATCTTGGAGGTGATTTGAAAAGCACATGGTTTGGAATTATTTTGATGGATTAAGTATTTTCCCCTGAATCATCTAGTTTAGAAGATTAAAACTTGATTATAAAATACCAACATGGTTTTAGATGTGGAAATAGTTGAGCATAAATCAAATACTCTAGGTTCATGAGAAAATAATCAAGAAAACAAGTGATGTGGCATTCCTTAAGGTCAGATATTAGAACTAAGAAACACTACAATAGTTTATTGTTCATAGAATAATATATTCTTGCACAGTTGTTTCGGAATGCAGGCACTACCCAGAGTTGATTGGTGCTTGGCACCACACCAAAATAATGCCCATGATGAGGGAAAGTTATGAGAATGTAAACTTTTTTCTCCTGGTACCTTAGGTCTCCTTTACTCCAAATGCAGATAGAGGTGGTTTTGCAATTCTGAAGTTTAAAGGCATTCCAGAATAGAAGTGCTATGACAGAAAGAGTTGCATGATCATCTAGTGAGGCTTAAGTTTTTGGGTCACAGACCCCATTACACAGATTTAGTGGCAATATTTAAGGTTTATGTGATAATATGGAGCCTCCCCACATGGCTAAATGTGTCATTTAAGGTTCATAGCAGTTATAGGCAATCTCTGTGGAACTTGCAGTGTGATAGGAGAAATCCTAGCTCTTGTCCCAAAGCAATTCTTTCTCCTCTTCTCCTCAACTGCTGTTTCTTATTTACTCTTATTTTCCATAATTCTTTCCCATATGCAGGTTCAGCAGGGATGCTTTCTCCTTTCATTAAAATAAGAAAGATGCTGTGAAAACAAGCCATCTTAACATCCTCCCCACCTCCATACTTTTCCTTCCCTCCTCAAACTCAACCATGCACCCAACCGCAAGCCCTTCTGCTTCTTCTGAGCCTTTGCTGTGTCAGTGAGCTCCCCCGTTTCTGTGATCTTTAACCTCTCATTTTTTAGTGGCTATGTTCTATGCTTTAAATAAGCACTCTCATGTCTGCCTCAAATCATGCTAAGAAAACTAGAAACAGGAAAGCCGTACACATACACATTATGGAAGGTCTAGAGAGGACTGCCGGGACAGCCAGAATGACAACAGCAGAAGGAACCGATGGGGCTTCTATTGCATGGATATGATATTGCCAGGAGAGAAATATCCTGGCCACTGTCAAAAACCAGACCTGGCTTTGAGCATACAGGCTAATGCTGGGGATGGAGTGAGCTAATGACCTAGGGAAAGTGTTGCCGAAGTGAGACTCAAAAAGAAGCCCTGGAAATGAGGGAGAGTGAGCATAGGAGAGCTGAATGGCACCAGGGGCCTGCACACCAGCCCAGGAATAAAATAAAAGATCTCAGGTTATGGTGAGCCAAATAGGTGGTATACATTGAAGTCACTGGAAGCTCTCAGTGTTTCGAGGCTGTCCAACCACGGACAACTTAAGATATCTATACAATATGACATTTTCAGTCCACAAGACTTTTAAGTATCTTCTTGTAGTAAGAATGTTAACTCAGTATTTTTGGTGTTCCCAAAAGTACTGGGAAAGGGTCAGACTAGGAGAAGGAGGGCATGAAAGGGAGAAAAGAAGAACACATGGTTTAGGTCTACCAATTATATTTCACACAATTGATAACCAGAGGAAGTGAATATAACAAATGTGTTCACAGAGTGATTTTGACAAATAATTGGCTGAAAGGAAGACTTACACACTGACTGCAAAGTCCTGTTTTACTTGTCTAAGAATTCTACCAAAAATCATGCAATCCAAAAGCATTGAAGTAGGAGATGCCCATTATGCTTATACATTGTGTTTATTGATTATTACCTGCCACTGTTGAGTAAGGCTGAAAACTTTCTTCTTTACTGAATGTAAAAAATATTGATCAGAGCAGTAAAGTAGTTTGATCAAGGAGGGTGGTATGGTCTAAATGTTTGTAACCCCACAAGACTCGTATGTTGAAATCTTAATCCCCAAGGATTTGGTATTAGAAGGTAGGGCCTTTGAGAATTGATTATATCTTGAGAGTGGAGCCCTCATAAATGGAATTCGTGCCCTTATAAAAGAGAACCCCACAAGAGACCCCTCACTCTTTCCACTATGTGAGGATACAGCAAAAAGGCTCCAAATGAATTAGGAAATTGGCCCTCATCAGACACCAAAGGTGCTGGCACCTTGATTTGGACTCCCCAGCCCCTAGAACTGTGAGAAATAAATTTCTGTTGCTTTTAAACCATTCAGTTTATGATATTTTGTTATAGAAGCCTGAACAAACTAAGAGAAAGAAAAAGAATAGAACTGACTCCCATTTACCTACCCAGAGGTCTACTCACTAGAGACCAACCTCCCTACAGCCAAAGCATGTAATGCCATGACTTGCCAGTGTCTGGAGCACACATGTCCATAAAGACTCGAGTGCTGTCACCTCCTATGTGGGCCAGGGAGAAAGCGGTAGCCCCACCAGGTCCTGCTGGCTGTTGAAGACCCATTTTCTTTTACCTTTAAAGGTCTACTTGGTATTCTCTCTCTTAATAAGCTTCAATTAGATTTTGATTGTGAAGGGCTTTTTAGAACAGTTTTATTGATACTTTTAACACATTTTCTTAGCTGGAAGGTAGTTTAGTAGCCAGTTTGAGAAGCTTGTAAATGGAAACTACAGGGAGTGGTCTTTTCCTAATAAATTCAAACTTAGTGACTTCCTAATGCTACATGGGTTTGTGTCATTTTCCTGGTAGACTTTTCTTCCTTGATGAATTTGAGCCCTTCTATCTTGTAGGAAGATAAACTGTAAAACAGTACATAAAATAATTATTTTCACAGCCTTCTAAAAGCCTACCAGTCCTGGGTCGCGTTCTGAGTATATAAGTGTTGCCCTGAACCACTGTCAGAAGTCCAGTAGCCTTGAGGACTGGGAGGACACTGGAACATGCAAAATCCCCATCTCCAGGATATAAGAGCCTGTAGGAGCTGGGTGCTTCATCCTTCCATCTCGAGCCTGGAAGCCTGAGACTTAATTTTTAAATAAACTACTAATATCATCTATTCTAGAATAATTTTAGAGTTATAGAAAAATTGCAAAGGTAGAGTTCCCGCATACTCAATACCAATTTATCCCAATTATTCACATCTTCTGTTAGTATTTTACACTTGTTACAATGAATGGTCCAATATTGATTAATTATTATTATTATTAAATAAAGTCTACAGCTTATCCATATGTCCTTCATTTTTTCCTAACGTCCATTTTCTGCTCCAGAGCCCCATCCAGGATGCCACATTACGTTTAGTCATTTAGTTGTCGTGTTTCCTTAGGCTCTTCTTGGTGGTGGCAGTTTCTGAGATTTTCCCTGCTTTTGATGACCTTGACAGTTTAGTCCATACCATGTAGTTTATATCTACATTTTAGTCCACCATGACAGTTTAATGCAGTCCATACTTGAGTGGGGAGTTATGCTCCCTCTGTTTTAGGGAAGAGTATCTACATAAGTTATTTGGAATTCTAGTGCATGAGATATCTTATTTATTTCTTCCTTCCCAATGTTGTATTCAGTCATTTATTTATATCAGTATAGATTCATGGATGTTTGTTTTCTACTTTGGGCTATAATTTAATACCTCTTTCTTTTGTTGCTCAAATTCTTTTATCTTTGACCATTTATTGGGAGCTCTTTCAGTTGGTTCCTGTGCTTCTTTAACATACGCCCAATATCACAGGTTTTAAAATTTGTTTTGAGCATTTGGTTGCCTTTCTAGCACTATAAGATACTCCAGACTTATTTGTATATTTCCTGCCCTAGTCCTGGAATTAGCCATTTCTTCAAGGAGCTTGGTTCCTTTTATTGGGGAATGGTATTAGAAACTAAAATCTGGGTGCTGAGTGTGCTCATGCTACTGGTGTGTCATTGTTGGTAGGCCCTGCTAACTGGAGGAACAAGGATTGATATGGTTTGTATTGATATGGTTTGGCTGTGTCCCCACCCAAATCTCACCTTGAATTGTAAACCCCATAAGCCCCACGTGTCAAAAGCTGGACCAGGTGGAGGTAACTGGATCATAGGGGTGGTTTCCTCCATGCTATTCTTGTGATAATGAGTTCTCATGAGATCTGATGATGTTATAAGCATCTGGCATTTCCCCTGCTTGCACTCACTCTATCCTACCGCCCTGTGAAGAAGGTGCCTACTTCTCCTTCACCTTCTACCATGATTGTAAGCTTCCTGAGGTCTTCCTAGCAATGAAGAACCATGACTCAATTAAACCTCTTGCCTTTATAAGTTACCCAGGCTTGGGTATTTCTTCATAGTAGTATGAGAATGGACTAATGCATGTATATATTACAGCCCATGCATGTAGATATAGCTATGGATATTTCTGTAGGTAACCATCTACATTTATATTAAGCTAAACATAAGTTTATAGCAATGTTTCTAACTCTAGAAACCTAATTTTTGCGTATGCTTAGATCTGAATGGGGACTTAAGTTTTACATATGATAGTGGATTGTCTGGTTTGTTCTGGAAAATTTTAGTATTCTCCTAGTTTTAGAGACTGGAGGGGCAAGAAATAGCTAGTTGAGAGGAATGGTAATAACTGTGGTAGCTCAATGGCAACATGAGAAATAGCAGTGGAAAACAGAGGCAGCCACATTTGGTAGAAATAGAAGCAATATCAGCTAGAACAGTGCCACTTTCCAGGGCTGTTTAGTATAGAAGCAACAGTGTTCCAGTTATCTTAGCCACTTAGAGAGAAATGTCAAGAAAGAATCAGAACTGCCACAGATCTGAACAGCATAGTAGTCTGGGGGCCCTTAGAGGAATGATCAACAATGTCTAAAACTCAGACGTCACTGCTATTCAAGACAGAAGCCCCGGTCACCAAGAGAAGGTGCAATGTGTTCACTGTGTTTATCACAGCTGTAGAACATGTAATTCGTTTTATAAAGTTTTCCACTAACATAGTTAAAAATGGTTGTGGTGTTTTAAGCATTATCAGCTTTAAGTTTTCTGCCTTAGAGTCTACATTTGCTATAAACCCAAATTGCCAAATCTAAGACCTCTTACTGAGATTTCTAGAAACCCAAATTTTGTTATTAAAAAAAAAAAGTTAAGCTGCTTATAATATGATTTAAATTTAATGAATTTCTAGACAACATCCTTTAAACTGAAGTCTTATCTAGCTAGGCTTTGTCTTGGGCTTGGTCCTTGGCAATAAGAACTCCCCATTAACTAGTCTCTCCATTCCTGGGCCTGCAAAGTTGGGCTTTTTTTGAGATGTTCACCACCTGTTGCTCATGAAGTCTGAGGAAGCTGCTCCCAACTGGAGAGAGGGTGTGAACAACTGGGACCACAAAAGATTTTTTCAGGGACCAGAGAAGTGTCTTTTCCACCTCTGCTACTTTAACCTCTGACTCTGAATAATCAGGTTTGGGAACAAACAGCAGTGCTGAGAGACAGAAGGAGTACACAGAGAAAAGTTTCTTTGTTTTTCCCTCTCTTCCTCTCCTTTTCCTTCCCCTCAGCTCACCCTCTCTCTCATTTGTGCAACAAATACATATGACACCCTGATATTGTTTGTTTATCCTCTTCAAGTCTCATGTTGAAATGTGATTCCCAGTGTTGGAAGTGAGGCCTGGAGGAGGTGTTTGGGTCATGGGGATGGATTCCTCATGAATTGCTTGGTGCCATACTCATTCCTACAGTAATGAGTGGGTTCCCCTTCCTCCTCTATTAGTTCACAAGAGAGCTGGTTGTTTAAAATGAGTGAGGCACCCATCCCACTTTCTTTCTCTCTCACCATGTGACATCCTTGTTCCCCGTTTCCCCTCTGTCCTGAGTGGTAGCTTTCTGAGGACCTCACCAGAAGCAGAAGCTGACACCATGTTTCTTTGTACAGGCTTTAGAACCATGAGTTAAATAAACCTCTTTTCATTGTAAATTACCCAGGGTCAGGTATTCCTTTATAGCAGCAGTACAAATGGATTAGTACAGAAAATTTTTCTTTACGTCTGGTGTAGTATTGACCCTGGGTGCACCACTGACCAAAGAGGCATGGTCTGTAATATATCAGAACCTTCATTCTATTTGGGAAAACAGACATCAACCAACTTATTTACTAAATTATACAATCACAGATGTGTTAGGTACTCACAGAAATGAGATTTTATCTGTTTGGTAGGGGGTGGGTTGAGGTTTCTTTGTTTGGTTAAGATCTGAAGGATTCCTGTGCTCACTTAATCGTAGCTGATGTTTCTTGAGCCTCTGTGTCAGGCCTGTGCTAAGCACTTTGCTTGTGTTGTCTTACCTCATTATTATACCAATACCTAAGGATACCTATTGGCTATTCTCATTTTCATTTTGTAGATGAGGATCCTGAGATTTAAAAAGGCTAAGTAATTTGCCCCAAAGATACAGAACTATTAAGTGAGTGTGTCAGGACTTTCAATCAAGGTCAATCCAGATACAAAGCCCATGCTGGTAGTCTCCTAGCAGCTGCCGGCCTCTTTGTGAGGCTAGTCTCAGATTGAAATGCAAGAAGGAGCAGGTGATCAAACAATTAGTAGAGGTAGCCCTATGACCGACAGTAAAGCCACCTGGTTCATTTTGCCAAGTGCCATTGAACAACGTTTAATTACAATTATTAAATATTTTTTTTTTCTTTGAAACACACAGGTAAGCAATGGTCCTTGTCCACCTTCCAGAAATGATTTGACCAGAATAGTCTTACCTGGTCTGGCCCCTGGAAATACCATGTGGAGTGTTCACTGCATGTGCACGACAAAGCTTATATGTTGGTTAATTTGGTTCTCTTAAGATCTTTTACTCCTTTTCTCAGTTCCCACTACCACTGCCTTTCTTTCCTGTCATTATCTCTCACTTAGATCATTGCAATAGAATCGGAATTGGTTTTTATGCTTGTGTCTTTTCAATCTACTTTCTTTCTGTGGCCTCTTCTGCTTAAAACCCCCTGATGAATTTCCACTGGTGACATAAAAGAATCCAGCATGGCCTACTGAGACTTGACCTTCCTCCCTCCTGGCCTTATTTCCTACCACACCTTTGTCCTTCCACTCTCCTCTTACCAAGCCATCCTCAGGAGGGCTCTATTTATTTCTCACCTCCAAATCTTTACCTGATGTCCTTTTGGCTTTACTGTTATATCTGACTGGTCCCCTACTCACTCAGCGCATGGCTTAAGTACTTCCTGCTCTGTGAGAGTGTTCCTTGGAGCTCATCCTCTCCTCTGTGGGCTGTTGAATGTGGACATATCTCTTTTTCTACTCATCACACCACATTGTAACAGTCAGCAAACTTTTTCTAAAAAGGGCCAGATAGTAAATGTTTTTAGCTTTGTAGGCCACAGGATCTTTGATGCAACAATTTAGATCTGCATTTGTAATTTAAAAGCAGCCATAGACAATATGTAAGCAAATGGTGATGTCTATGAAATTTTTACAGAAAAACAAGCGGCATTCCTAATTTAGTCCACAGGCTACAGTTTGTCAGCCCCTGTTATATTCCAGCCAATCATTTATTTGCTTTTCTCCCTCACTAGACTGTGAGTTCCCTAAAATGACAGAATTTGTCTTGATTATCTTTCTGTTCTCAGCATCTGATCTGGGTCTGACACATAGGGTACTTAATAAACGCTGCACAGATTAATGTGTGAATGAATACATGAATTAATATTAAGTTGGGGGCCGGGCCGGGTGGCTCATGCCTGTAATCCCAGCACTTTGGGAGGCCGAGGTGGGTGGATCACCTGAGGTCAGGAGGTCAAGACCAGCCTGGCCATCAGGGTGAAACCCCATCTTTAAAAAAAAAAAAAAATTAAGTTGGGAACTAAGCATTTAATGGTGTCAATGAATGAATCCTAGTGAAAGTAGAAACATATCAAATCTGCACAGGGCGGGGTCCATCTGTATATGTCAGGGGATTCAGAAAGGGCACCTTCACTATTATCTGGATCATTGTGGCTGGAAAGCTTTGCCTCTTCCACTGTTAGGCTTCCAAGAAGTACAAGGAAACTGCACCCCTGGGCTTGATGGAACCAGTTCTCCGCAATCCAAGTCTCTGTAAAACAATAATGTTAAAGCCCAGAAAGAAGGTTGTTAAATGTGGGTTTTGCTTCATACTCATTCCTTTCCATAGAGGAATTATTAGTCACTGGGTTTGCTCCAGTGAGTCTCAGGGTTGGGGTGTGCAGCCACTAACTTTTACACAATTTAAGATTGGCAGCTTCTAGCAGCCCATGATTTGTTGACACTATAAGGGTTGATCAGGCCTTATTCCTTTAGTCCAAGGTACAGCAGGGGTGACCAATTCCTGGTGGGAGAATTTATAGGCTTTCTAAGTGAAGTCCTCTGAAGAAGGAGATGCTATCTGAAGAATTCACTTAATCTGAGTCCCTCATTCTCTGACAAAGCTGGATAGGGAAGTAATTAGCGTACTACCAGGGGAAAGCCACTAATCACATATTAGGGCTTTCGTATACTTTTTAAAGAAGAACTTTTCAATGTTACAGACATTTTATTGAACCAAGGCAATTAAAGAATTATGTTAAGCAGCATTTTGGTATTGAATTTGACTTGGTAGAATAAAGGAAAACTGTGGGCTCACAGTACATTTAGAAAATTTTTCCCTTATATAAAATGGAACAGAGGAACACAGGATAAACAGTTTGATTGGAAAAGGGAACAAATGACCTGTATTTAACTGAGTTGCATTGATTTTCCTTATTACAGAGTACTTTCCTCTATTTTGTTCCATTTCTGTTTGCTTGTGCCAGTTTCTTCCATAGAATTTTATACAATGAAAAAAGAAAAATAAAGAGCCATTTTGTTAGAATCCTAAAAACATAATATGATAAACCTAAATATTTTTTCTATACTGTTTCTAGTCCAAATATGTAGGTTTCCAACACTTCATATACTTGAACACATCTACAAAAAAAGATAGCAGACATGCAGTCTTTAAATTACAACAGATATTTGGTGAGTGCCTTCCTCCTGCCCCAGGTATCTTGCTATAATCTGATACAATGATGACTAAAGCTTTCCCTGCCTTTCAGGAAATCACAGTTTGGCTGGGAAGTGTTCCAATCACCTATTGCTCAGTAACAATCTACTCCAGACTTTGTGACATAAAATAACAATCACTTTATCTTGCTCTTAGATTCTGTGTTTCACAGGTTTGGACAGGGCTCAGTGGAGTTTCTTCTCTCTGTTTCAAAAGTCTAGGGCCTCCACTAAGAGGACCTCAGTGGGCTGGGAGACATTTGAGTGGCTGGGGGTAGAATCATCTGGAGATTTTTTTATTCCCATGTCTGGTGCCTGGATTGGGATAATCAGTTGGGCTTGGCTGGGGCTATTGACTAGAACACATACATGTGACTGTTCCCTATATAAAAGCATTATTTTAGGGGGTGGGATATAGTAGTGAATGAAATAGTGTTGGCTCTCATAGACTTTCTTTATATTCTTGCCATAGATATTGATTTGCTAAACCTAGAAAGGTCTTTAAAAATGGAGTTTATCTGGCTAACATGACATAAGCGTATTCCTCGCCTAAGTGGGATGTGTATACATTATATGGCATCACAGACTATAGATTTTGCTGTACTTACGACTTACTAACTTGGACAATCACTTATTATTATCAAGGAGGCTGTTCCAAGACATTGCTCACAGAAGTGATAGTGAGTGACCTCTGAGAGAAGGAGAATGACATGCTCAATAGTTGGGACTCAAAGTGGTTGTTTTTGTGTGCCTATTCAAATTTAGACATTTGTAGAATACATCCATTCTTATAGTGCATTTGTTTCCCTCCTGCTTGGTTTATTTTTAACACCCATTAGCTGTCATGCCCTCTGCCACTGAAGTGGATCTCCAATGACTTCTCAGATGGGAAGCATTTTGGCTGTGAGGGAATGTGTTTCCAATTGCTGCCTCCTCTAATAACATCAGCAAGTGTATAGGAGAGGTTTAGGAGCCAAGTACCTCAGATAATTATATCAGCATTCATTCTGGGGTTGAAGTTAGACAGGCACTTTGAGGACTCCAAGTCTTGCTGTTAATAAAACTTAGAAGGACTACATCAAAAGGTAAATATTTCTCTGGGTAAACCTGAATTTCATCTACAATATACTTTCTGTTATTTATCAGAATTCTATTAGTTCGTACTTGCAAATAATTATAGTACAGTGATAATTCCTGCTAACTATGGTGACCATAAGGACCAGAAATAGCTTGAAGAAACCTTAACTGACTCATCAAAGAAAGGTCATGTTCTTTTTAGAGCGCTCAGTATTAAGCATGTTATGGTCTATATTGCTAATTCATGTATGGATCATATTGTAATTCTTTATTAACCGAAGCACCTCATTTCACAACCAAGCAAGATAACTAATAATTTATTATAATTTTTAAAAACTCAAATTCTTGAACTTCTTTTTAGCCTACTAGCATTTTGTTTGGCTACGTTTTCATTCAATCATCTATGTAACTCTCAATTATAAAAAACTGTCCACAGTCTATCTAAAAATCAAACAGCTGTTGTCTTCACTTTTTTATTAATATGTATTAATATTTTAAAACTAATATTGCTTCTGGAATGAAAATGTGTATATGTCTGTCATGTGCAAGTGTGCTGCAAACACACACACACACACACACACACACTCTCTCTCCTAATTCTTCTCAGAGGCATTTGATGGCAGATAGAAAAATGATCTAAGTAGCAGATACATGATATCGTTTTCTTTCTCCTGGGTAGTTTAGGATTTGGATTTAGGCTCAAAGAATTAAGTGTTTCAGCCTATGATGATTTCATGGATACCAATTTCCTAGAACTTGTAATCTGCATCCTTAAAGTGTTTAATAATTTCTAAATACAGAAATTATGGAGGACATTGTTGAGCCCATTCTGCCATAATAGAAAAGAGTGTGCAGCTTCTATATTTGGAACATGCTACAGCCTTTGAAGCACCTAGTGCTTTTTTTAATCAGTTTATTTTTCAACAAGAATACTTTGGAAGCAGTAGTGGCTGGAGTTTACTCTTTTTTGGCCTTTTCTGTACATTCACTTTTGCTGACAGTTTTTGGTGAAAAATACACCACATGTAATATTATATGCATGCCTGTTTAAAAATGAAAATGTAAGGGTGTTTTTTAGCTGGAATTATCAAGGCAGTTTCTAACTATTGATTACTCAATCAGCCAAATAAAAATGAGTCAAGAATAGCAGAGATCAGAGGTTGGCACAGCTTCCAATCTGTTATGTCATGTTGTCTTTTCCTGTTCATTCATCCTAAAAATCTTGATTTAACACCTGTGAAGTGTCAGGTACCCTTTTGGGGATATATCAGTTAACAAGTAAAGATCCCCTTTCCTATGAACCTTACTTTCCAGTGAAAGGAGATGGGTTATATAAAATAAACATAACGATTAAGTAAATTGCATTGTACACTAGGAGGGAGTAAGTGCTATTTAGAGAGAGAGAGAGAGGAGAGCAGGACATGGGGGATCCAGAGCTTTGGGACTGGTGGTGGAGATTTGCAGTTTTAAATAAGGTAGCTCTGTTAGGTCCTATTGAGAAGTGAGCATGTAAGCAGACTTAATTGAACTATGAAGCACTAATTATGAATAAATCTGGGAAAGAAATGTTCTAAGGCAAGGAAACAGCCAGGGCAAATGTCCTAAAGCAGGAGCATGCTTAGGGTGTGGGAGGAGCATCAAGGAGACCATTGTGACTGCAGATAGTAGGCAATGAGGTCATTGCAATAGCAGAAGTCAATGCTGGAGGACTTTCTGGGCTTTTGTAAGGCTTTTGGGCTTTTCTCTGGGAAGAGGGGAATCATCCAAGATTTTTGTGTGCATGATCGGGATGATCTGCTTCATATTTTAAAGGAATTCCTCTGGCTGCCTTGTTGAGTAGACTGTGGTGGGGTGTCTTCATTTCCCAGACTTCTGTAACAAAGTGCCATAAACTGAGTGTCTTAAAACAACAGTAATTTATTCTCTCACAGTTCTGGAGGCCAGAAGTCCAGAATCTGGTGAGAAACTGCATTCTTTCTGGCCAGCAGAGTCCCCCTTTGGTAACCCAAATTCACTAAAGGAATTGTAAAGAATTGACCCAACCATGCAGGGTTAAATTTTGATTGAAACATAATACTTACATTTTTCATTATTTTCCTCAGGAAAACTTTATCTGGCATTATGTACATTTCTTTTTACCAATTTCTCTTACTTTTAGTCCAGGGAGAAACTGCACTTGAATCTGTCATTTTTTTCTGGTTGCAGGCATGCCTAGTCTAAGTTTTTCATACCAGTAGTCTCTGGTGTTAATATATTGTCTAGTCACTATTCAGTGGCCACTATTAACTGATATCATTTGCAATCTTCAAACCAGATCTCAAGCATGAGGAAGGCTCATAGGACTGTAAATTGTTCCAGTTGTTTTTCATTTTTATCTGATATCTTAATTTTAGAATTGTTTTAGTATAAGGCACTGATATAAAATTATGGAATATTAATTAATTTACTCAGCAAATATTTCCAAGCACCTGGTTTTCAAGATGGTGAGAATACATGATGAGCAACGTGGACAGAAAAAGTCCCTATTCTTGGATAACCTTCATTCTAGTGGTAGAGACAGAAAATTAACATAATGTGTAGTAAAATATATAGACTATCAGTCAGTGGTGAGTGCTATGGGAAAAAATAAGATAAGGCAGTAAAATGATGTGGGGAGTGTTGGGGGCTAGGGGAGTTTTAAATAGGGATATCAGGAAAGACATTAAGAAGAGGATACTGGAGCAAACACTTAAGGACGTGACAATCACATAAATACTGGAGAGCAGCATTTCAAGCAGCAGAACAGCAAGTGCAAAGGTCCTGAAGCAGGAGATGGTCTGGCATGTTCAAAGAAGAGCAAAGAGATTGGGGAAGACAGCAAACAAGAGAGTATAGGAGATGAGTTGAGAGAAGAAACAGGGACCTTCTGGCTGTTGTGATAACCTTGGCTTTTTCTCACAGTGGGATAGGAAGGCATACAAAGCAGAAAAGTGACACAACCCGACATACGTCAAGCAACATCACTGACTGCTCTGTTGTGAATTGACTTGAAAGGTCAAAGTGGAGAAACCAAGAAAGAGGCTTTTGCAATAATCTAGATGAGAGATGATGGGAACTTGGGCCCAAGTGGTAGCAGAAGAGGAGGATCAGTAGGCAGATTCTGGATGTGTTTTGAAAGCAGAATCAGCAGGATTTGTTGATGGGTTAGATGTGGAAGTTGAGAGGAGGGACTTAATGATGAACATAGGTTTGGGAGAAAAGTACAGAGTTTTGATTTGGAATATGATGGGTTTCAGATACCTACTAGTTACATGAAGATAGTCAGTAAAGAATTTGGAGTTCAGAGAGGCTGGGGCTAGAGACATACATTTGGGAGTTGTCTGTGTAGACAGCATGTAAAAGCACAAGACGGGGTGAGGTGATAACAGGACAGGTATGAACAGAGAAGAGAAAGGAAGAAGTCCAGGGGCCAAATCATGGAGTTTCCAATGTTAGGAGCTCGCTCATGGAGATAAAGAAGATAGGAAAAAGAAATGACATGGAGCAGCCATTGCAGTAGGGAAAGTATTTCTTGAGTTGAGAATCTTTTTGTACAAAGTGTTCATGCTCCACTGTGTCTATTTATCACTATTTGTATTGACCTGTTTTTATATTTTAGATGAATGAAGCTGTTATCTTAATTGGAGACAAGAGAAAGAATAAATAAATACCAAGAGTAAATAAAAACCTCAACCTGAGGCTATCGATTAGATGTAAGACAAGCCCTTTTTAGAGTGGCAGTGTTGTATAAACGAGAATGCGCTGGATGAGAAGCCTTGGACTCTGGTTTCAGTTCCTCCAGCTCCAACTGTGTGATCCTAATTGAGTCACTTCCCTTTTCTGAGACTCAGTTTTCTCATTTGTCAAAAGAGGCATTTGAACCAAGCAATCTCTCAGGCCCCTCTGCTCTCATATTCTATGCAGCTTCCTCCGTTTTATTAGGTTTTATCTCTGGTATGTTAAAGGACTGAGAGAACAGGATAAAGTCACTGACCACAACTGATAGTCTTAAAGGCCAGAGGCAAGTGAACAGCCTATCACTGGAAGAACTGCTTATCTCAGACAGAGTCAGAGTGAGTGTAGACTGTGAGAGAGATTATATAGTGGGCTGCAGAGAGATGGGTAACAGAAGGGCATGGTTTTCTATCTTTGTATAGGAATATAATTTGCATGTTTTGATGTAGTTTCCAGATCATTCATGCACAAAGTGGAGCTCTGCACAGAGCATGGTGGATTGCAATGGAACATTTGAACTCCATTTTCCCAGGAGCCAGATCAACACCTGGTTACTCCCACCTACACCTCCCCAAGTCAAACAGCAGATGCCGATATTTGAACAGGCATGTTTCCAAAGGTTTGGCTTGTTCCCTACTGGGTCCCCAGTGTTTAGCATAATGCCAGGTACATCACAGCCACTCAGTGCATACTTGTTGAGTGAATGAATGTTGAATGGACTTCTCAGCCTCACAGATTTGCAGGAAAAGGTTCATCAACTCAGTATGACAGGTGAAGGATCCTCTCATGTTTCTGCACCTGTTAGACTGGGAATCCTCATCATTCAAAAATTTGCTTAGCAGTCCTTGGGAAAGCCACATGGAGTGATGGAAAGAGCATGAAGTGGGAGTCTGGATCCCTGGATTCTAGAGCGGCTGTAGCTATCCCAGGATGTGTGAGAGGTACATAGCCTCTACACACTGCAGTTTCCTCTGAGAAAACATTAGAGAGCAGTGCCAATTAATGTTTCATTAAGCTCTCAGATTCTCTCTTTCTTTCCTATCCTTTGGAATGACATGGGCCTCACTGGAATTCAAATGCAAGTTTCCTTCTGATAATAAATATTCTATTTGGTCAAGTTGCTATCATCTCAGCAAAACAAAAATAAATTGTTTTGGATTTGAAATTTTTTGAAGATATGTAATGGGAAAAAAATGTATAATTTTTTTTCTTTTTTGAGATAGAGTTTCGCTGTTGTTGGCCATGCTGGAGGGTAGTGGCGTGATCTCGCTCACCTCTGTCTCCTGGCTTCCAGTGATTCTCCTGCCTCAGCTTCCCAAGTAGCTGGAATTACAGGTGCCCACCATTATGCCTGGCTATTTTTTTTTTATTTTTGAGAGCCTGGCTAATTTTTTTGTATTTATAATAGAGATGGAGTTTCAGCATGTTGGCCAGGCTGGTCTTGAACTCCTGACCTAAGGTGATCCACTCACCTGAGCCTCCCAAAGTGCTATGATTACAGGCGTGAGCCACCGTGCCCAGCTTCTATATGTAATTTATCTTCATGATGTGTTGGCCTCTTCTGTTTTGCATATGAAATTGAATGCTTTTCACATGATTACTACTCCATGAAACACTTTCTCATTCTCTGAAGCAGTAAAGGCTTCCAGAATTCCAGCAGCCATCTGGGCCTTTCTGATGGCATGAATGGTCTACTTCACAGCTCTTTGTTTTCTTTCCTTACTTCCATTATGTATTCTTAGGCATTAAGGATCACTGAGTAATCTTTCAAAGGTGTCTCCAGCACAGTCCTAATATTTGTTGAATTAAATTCTATAAGCAAATTACTTATGGTATACATTTACACTGTAAGCTATTCAGTACAGAGTGGGAAAGATAAATACATAAGGTAAAATTTTAAAGAAAAGAAGATTACAATTTGTGACCAAAGTTTTTTAAAATTGAGAATATTTAAATGAAGCAATTAATTACATTGACCAACTTTTTATGCACTTGCAAGGAAATATTTCTAATGAAAATCAACAAAGAAGGCAAATAGATATTTAATTCTGAGAATGTGTGAGTGAATAGAATTGTTTATAATAGAGAAAAACTGGAATTAACTTAGCTGTCTAGTAAGTTAAATAATCATTGCCTAAGATGTAATACTGTGTAACCATTAATAATACTGCAAAAGTATTTTTATTTCTAAAGACATTATTTTATTTCTAAAGACATATTTTCATCCGACATTTTATCTGATGAAAAGTAAGTACAAACAAAAAAACATATGTATTGTATTTTATAGATCTGTTAAAACTGTGTTCAAACACACTCATTAACATAGACACATATCCCAATTGTCAGCAGTGGAAATTATAGTAATTTTCTTTCTCTTTTTGGGTATCTTAACTTGCATTCTCTTATTTGTTTTTTATAATTAATAATGTTTCTTGCATGTAAAATATGTGTATCAAATCTATGATAGACAATTCTGTTAAATTAAAATGTATTAAAAACCAGAAACTGATAAATACTGTCCTTCTTAAGAATACCCCGCCCATATTTTATTTTTCTCTTAAGTTTTGCACATCAACACTTGACTATTTTCTGTTCAGGACACAGAAATGAAGTTCATTGTTGCAGACTGCAGCTCTGAAGACTGATCCTGGGTGAGACACCAACTGCCTAACTGACTTTTGGCTAGTAAGCTGGTTTCTCATGTCTGCAACCACATCTATAGAATATTTGGAACATTAATATGTCCCAAGTAGGTGAACTTTAAGAAACAGGTTTTGAAAAATCTGGAGAAAATGATTTATATGTAAAGCTTCCTACCAGTGATCCAACATTAGCTTACGCAACATAAACATAAGCAAGAATGCTTGAAGTACCACAAATCATAAGCGTTTCTTATCTCATCAGCCACTCTGAAATGCTGTGAGTGACATAAGTATACGTATTGCTGAAGCTGGGTGTGGAAAACCCATCTGCTGGGTTGGAAATCAAATAATTCACTTGTTTCCTACCACTTCCTCAAGTTGGACTGTGATACAAACTTTTCTAGACAAAAAGGGAGAAATGTGGAGTGTGACCTTGGCATCTGCAGGAGGTCAGCAAATGAGCACATTCACGTTGGCAGGTAGAGACTTTAGGATAAGGCTGACCAGGGGAAGACTGTGCCAGGGGCCATACTTTCCTACCCCTTTTGGCATCACTCCCTCTGTGCTTACCTACTTCACTACACATTTTTCTCTCACTACATGGGAAGGCGGCAAAGGACCCCAATTCCAGAAAGCTGAGGGTAATTCTAGAAGTCCCTCTTTCTCTCTCTGACATGCAACAGGCCTTGCAGCCCTGCTGATGAGGCTTTCATAAATATCCCTCCTCTATTTCTACTATCTTCATTCCTGCTCAAAACTAGCCTCTAAATCCTTTCCTGGACAGTCCAGACTTCCATTAAACATCAGTTCTATGTGCCTACTTAGATGGTGCTTTTGCATGATGGTATTTTCTTATCCTCTTGTCAGAAGCTTCCTCTTGCCATGGTCTTCCTTGTGCCTGGCTCTGTGGATATGTCCCCCTGTGTTTACTCTGCAGCATACCCTATGATTAATGTAGATTTGCTTGTCCTCCCTCTAGACTCGAAGCTCCTTAAGAATGAGAACAGTTTCCTTCAACTTAGAATCCTCATCCAGGGCTGTGCAGCCCATGGACAGACTAACTGCTCCCATGAACACCAGCCATCATTTTACAGAACAGATAAAAGTGGAGTACACGTGTGTTTGTGCATGTGCATGTGTTTGTGTGCCTAAAATTGATAGCTATAACTTGGTCTTTATAAATCTGTGCTGTCTTACATCCTCTCTTCTTCAAAAAAAGGTAAATCAATTTTCCTCCTTTGGGCACCTTTCAAATCTAGCTTCTAAACCTCATATAATCTACCAGATCTGGATCAACTTTCTTATTGTTTGGGTTCTTCACACCTGGGAGGGTTTTCATGACAAGGTCTTGCTGTAACCATCAGAGAGGGAGAAGCTGGAAGATGTTTAATGGAACATGTGGCTTTAGTCATATTAACATCAGCACCTTTGGGTATCCTAATCTGACTTTCACCTTTAAAGCCAGCTGTTTCTGAGCTCTGTTGATTGAGCCCTGAGTAACAAGCTCTAGCAGCTGTATTAAAACTTGATAATATCCTGCCTCTACTTTTATCTTGACTTACAGGAATCATTAAGAGCATGACATGAACTTTTCTTTACTCAATGACATAAAAACGTACCAGTCTTCCCTCACCAAACCTTCCCCCTTGCTACCCAGCCAAGACCCAAGACCATTTGCCTGGTTCCTCTTCTGGGAGGCAGGATATGTGGCTTCCATTAGGACTCTGCTGTTCTCAGCCATGTGGCAATCTGGCTGCTCAGTCCTTTTTTCCTCCCTCCTTGAAAATTACTTGCTTATAAGAGGCAGTGGATTGCAAGGTGTCTATTAAAGGTCAGTCAATTGTTCTAATTTGCTTTGAGGGGGCCAATTTCTGTTTTAGAAGCAGGATCTAATTTTAGGGCACACAGCAGAAGCAAGATTTAGTCTATGCCCAGCTCATGTAAGGTGTAGCAGGGATTCAGAAATAGTATTGTCAGGGGTGTTTCATCAACTCAATAAAATACATTTTAGTGCCTAATATATGCTTGGTCCTGTTGAAATATAAGGTGTTGCCCTTATACCTATAGATAATGGAGGATACATATAGAAGAGTGGAGAAGAAAGATAGAATTGACAAAGTGATTCAGAAAAGTCATTGAATATTGCAATATTATCTTTACCAGGGATGCTTGAACCTTAGTGTGTATGAGAATAACCTGGAGGGCTTTTTAAACCCACATTGCTAATTCAGCACTTCTGAATCCAGGGACACAGAACCACTGGTTTATATGTACCATAGAAGGTTAGAAAAGAAGTTTAGGGAAGGTTAGAGAAGAAAGTTAGAAGTTAGGTCAATATTCAAAGAAACCAGAAGAATCCATACTTATCTCAACTATTCAACCACTGGCGCCTGTGTGATTCTTCTGGTTTCTGTGAGTGTTGGCCTAACTTCTTTAGATAGGGCCTGGTGAATCTTTCATTTGCATCAGAGTACATGGGGGAGTTGGAATTTCCACTGGTCTTGACACCATTAGGATATTCAGATAGATCATGAGCAGGAAGCAAGGTTTTGTAGACCAGGGACACCCTGGGAACACAATTACCACCTGAAGTGAGCAGGGCATATGTTGGGGGTCTCTGAGCAGACTCTGCCTGGGGTGATGAGAGTGACCTCTTCTTGGAATGCATACAGATTCTAGACAAAGGCCATGCTGTCTGGCAAAGAATCAGAACCAGAAGATTCTTGGCTCATGGCTTCCCTAAATTCAGCTTTTTGGCCTACTAAGTACCAAGGCAAGTACAATTTCAAATGTCCTCTGAATGTCTGTTCACTGTTGAAAGCACTCAGTACCATCCAATCACAAGCATAAGTCTCACCTCCCTCCATTTTTTCAATTATGTAGCCACTATGGTAGCAAATGTTGACAGCAAATTTGGATTAGTGGAAAAGCTTGAGACAGATAGCATCCAGGCAAATCAAAGTTTACCTAGCTTCTTAATCTACTAAGATATAGAAGAAATTCAGTGTAGGTGTGAAGGCCAAAGTGTTTTCAAACCTTCCTTCAGGAGCAGTACATAGTTATGGATGATAAATTCGGAGCAAATGGCTGACATATTAGATTTGTAGAAGTTCAATTCACCCGTAATCTTAACCTTATATACAAAGAGTGGTTCTGCATTAGGACTAGTCCAGGTATGTCAGAGACCACCTCACCCGGGACAGGTACATCAATAGTGCAGTTATGCAGAATGCAACAAGACCATGGAGCATAGTGTGATATAGCATATTTGAGCCTGAGCATACTCCTCATGTGCCATCCACACCTACACCTCCTCAGGCCAACATAGCCTTGTTCACAGTCTCATCTGAAATTATCCAGAGACCTGAAGCTGTTACCAATATCACTGGGACTCATTCTCACAGGCCCTCAGATCACCTCTGCAGCTTATTCTCTATTTCTTTTATCCTTAATCTGACACATACCACTGATATGGTTTGGCTCTGTGTCGCTACCCAAATCTCATCTCAAACTGTAATCCCCATATGTCAGGGAAATGACATGATGGGAGGTGATTAGATTATGGGGACAGCTTTCCCCATGCCATTCTCATGTTAGTGAGTGAGTTCTCATGAGAGTTGATGGTTTTTTAAGAGGCTCTACCCTCTTCACTCTCTCTTGCCTGCTGTCATGTAAGACATACCTATTTCTCCTTGCACCATGATTGTAAGTTTCCTGAGGCCTCCCCAGCCACGCAGAACTGTTAGTCAATTAAATCTCTTTTCCTTATAAATTACCTAGTCTTGGGCAGTTCTTTATAGCAGTGTGAGAAGGGACGAATACAGGAAATTGATACTGGGAATGGGACACAGCTCTATAGATAGCCTGAAAATGTGGAAGCGACTTTGGAACTGGGTAACGGGCAAAGGGTGGCTCAGTTTGGAGAGCTCAAAAGAAGAAAGTCATGGAGATTGGATGTTGTCTTGAAATCACTGGAAAGCCATTACATGCTTTAAGCAGAGGAGGAACAAGAGGTATTTGAATATTAATGGATGACTCTGGAGGCTGTATGGCTTCTCTTGAAATGGAGGTAAGCCAAGAGCTTGGGAAAACAGGTTACTGCAACCATCTTGAAATTACATAAGTGAAAGAAAGCCTGGAGAATAGCAATGACCATGGAGTAGAAAGAAAGGGTGGATTTAAAAGATATGTCCAAAATGGGAGTTGGAGAAAAGAGTCCAAGACAACCCCTAAAGCCTGTAAAATGCAAGCAGCAAGTCAGAACAGGGAGTGATGGAAAAGAGTTCATTCAGTCTTTGAAATCCGAGGTAAATGATGAGATGGTCTCCATCATCAGATGCTATAGCAGGACTTAAGTTTCTTAATGGCACTGGGCTGGTAGCAGGAGGCAGAGACTAAAGCCAAGAGATGGGAGAGCCAGGGAAGCCAAAGTGAGGAAGTGTGGGTGGGACTGAGCAGGACAGACACTGCTGAGCTCTTGGTGCTTACCAAGGTAGGTGACTGGACCTAGGGGAGTCACAAGAACAGTGGACAATTGGAGTAAGTCCCTTTAGCACACCCATGTCTTCTTTCTTCTTGAAAGATCAAATTGATGCTTGTTTATCTCTTTTACTAAGTTTGCTTACCATGTCCCTTTGCAATTCACATTCGAATCTGGACAGTTTCACACCAAGAATACACATGTAGCTTCTTTCTGAACATGGAGGTTATGGGAAAGGAAGCTGTCAGGAGATGATGTTCATGTCAAATGCAGGAAATGATGTTCTTCACTTGGCCAATTTTCTTTATCACTTTGTGATCTGGGTGATGGGAATGGGAGAGCCACTGAATTTCCATTCCATCTCACTGACTCTCACTCACACATCCATTTATTTACTCATTCATCAAATATTTGAGGGCCAGGCACTGAACTGAGCACTAGAGATGCAGCAATGAGGAAGACAGAGTTTGTCCCTCCATCAAGGGGCTTGCACAAAAGAGGGTTATGGCAGAGTGCTGTCTGGGAGAAAGGTGGGGGAGCAGGGTGACTGACGTAGATGGGGCTCCAGGGACATCTTTCTGAAGGAAGCAGCATTTAAACCAAGGACTGCAGGACGAGATGATGCTAGCCAGGCAAGGGCAGGTGGGGCAGGAGGAAACAGTGTAGGGGGCTTGCTTTGGTGCATGAAGATCTGAAGGAGCAAAATGGTGGGCACATGAGAACTGGAAACAGACAGGGAGGTGCAAGGGATGCGAGGTCAGGCTGGAGAAGTGGCCACGGACCATGCTGGCCCTGGCAAATGATGATAAACATTTTGTTTGTTAGTGGCCACTGCTCCACAAGGAAGTAATAGGAACTGAAATCTTTTTGTGGGCTACGACTGAGGGATTGTGACCTGTGTCCTCCCAGATAAGTGGATCTCATAGAGGGTTCCTGGAGTGATATTCTTTCTTTCTTAGGGGCACAGTCATCATGAATGTCAGGGGAGAAATGTCAGCTGGCAAGGCTGGAATCTTTTCTGTAATCTTTTTTAGTTAAATCTGAATCATTTAAATAGTTCCTGTATACTTTAAAGTAAACTTTGTCAAGAATTACAAACCAAAGTTCGTTGTCAACAACCATTTTATTTTCATGTTTTTAATTAAAATTTTTATTTCTTCATGTCTTGTCTTTTGGCAAGTTAATGAATCATTGTATCAATACAAAGTAGCCACTGTTGAAATTTATGTAAAGTATTAGTTAGGACGTTCTCAAGATCGAAACAATTGTCAATGAAGGAAAAGATGTCTCAGGCTATGTGGCAATGACATTAAATATTACATCAGATAGAGTGGCGCAGTAGTGACCTTATGTCCTTTCCAGCTGACATCTATTTCACGACTTTAATAAATGAGTCGGTGGTCTTAGATATACTTTATAATTTTTTCTTCCATCACCTTTATTAGGTTTATTTTCAAATTAACCACATGTTCAACCACTTTGGTGGAGTTGAGGGCATACCTCCAGAACAGTATGAACAAGTGTTACATTGGAACAGTTTTATTCATGTGTGCTGAGGTCTGGTAACAGCAGTGCTAGGGGGTCCTGGGCAGTACCATCACTTGCACCACATGAAAAGTTTCTGAATTTGTGAGAATTCCACATGTCTGTAAGGCTGTCTCACCTTGGCCACCCCCAAAAGCCATCAGTAAAACAGCATGCTCTAGCATTGGGTCTCTACATACATGAAAAGGGAGGTGGGGACATGGGGAGGATGGGTTTAAAAGGTGCCAATCTTTAATGAAACTAAATAATAGAAACCTTAATACATTAAACATGTGGGGGCAGTTATCAGTTTTCTGGTAGTATCACCTCCCTGAACAAAATACCACTGATCCATTGATTTTTCAGACATTTGACATTGAGTTCAGGCATAAGTATACATCTCTCTCTCTCTCTCTCTCTCTCTCTCTCTCAGCAACAGAGTAGCTTCATAAGGGTCAAGGTCAAAATGATTTTGGAATATCTTAAACTTGGCACGTCTATTCTGTGATACCTTATTCTTTTAAATAACCATATTTATTCTGGTGTGTTTTATTCCACTTATCCTTTTACTTGATACATCATCCATGTTTCTTGCTGTATTTTAAAATGTCATAGTTTGGTGTTTTTGTGTACTCAGAGGGTAGAAACTAACACCGCTAGTTCTGCAAGTTATAAAAGGATACCTCTCTTAAGTGAATATAATACAAAAAGATGCCCCCTTCTGGTAATAACATTATGAAATGGGGCCTTTTTTCTTTGACATAAGACAGCCCATGGGCTGAATTGAGTCCCTACTGGCTCCACTTGTTTTCTTAGCAGTGTCTTTGTACCATCTTTGGCCTTCTCATAATTCATTTAACTCAGGAAGTATTTACTAGGAAAGGCACCATGTTAGTGACTGAGGAATGTAAAGACAGTGGGTTTCAGTCTCCCAGCAGAGGCTTCCAGTCTAATACTGAGAGTCTCACAAGCACATACACAAACAGCTGTCTTAATTCTTTCCATGTAGGTATGTGCGTGCTTGTGTGTGTGTGTGTGTGTGAATGCATGTACACAGGCATACCTTGGAGATATTGTGAGTTCAGTTCCAGACCATTGCAATAAAGCAAGTATCTCATTAAAGTGAGTCACACAAATTTTTTTGTTTCTCAGTGCATGTAAAAGTTCTGTTCACGTTATACTACAGTCTAGTCAGTGTGCAACAGCATTATGTCTAAATAATGTACATATCTTAATTTAAAGATGCTTTATTGCTAGAAAATGTTAATGATCATCTGAGCCTTTAGCAAGTTGTAATGTTTTTGCTGGTTGGGTGGGGGAGCTTTCCTCTATGTTGAGGGCCTTGTTCTGAAATAGGCTTTGGCTTAAGAGAATGTTGTGGCTGGTTGATATTCTATTCTGACCACTAAAGGTTTCTTCATGTTAGCAATATGGCTGTCTCTCTTTCTTAACATTTGTGTGGTCACTGGAGTAACTTTTTTAATTTCCTTCAAGAATTTTTCCTTTGCACTCACACCTTGGCTGTTTGGTGCTAGAGGCCTAGGTTTTGACCTGTTTAGGCTTTAGACGTGCCTTCCTCACTAAACTTAGTCATTTCTAGCTTTTGATTTAAAGTGAGAGATGTGCAACTCTTTCTTTCACTTGAATATTTAGAGGTCATTGCGTGGTTATTAACTGGCTGATATCAATATTGCTGTGTCTCAGGGAATGGGCAGGCCTGAAGAGAGGGAGAGAGATGGGGGAATGGCTGGTCAGTGGAGCAGTCAAAACATACACATTTGTCGATTAAGTTTTCTGTCTTTCATGGGCACAGTTTGTGGTGCCCCCAAAATAATTGCAATATTAGCATCAAAGATAGCTGATCACAGATCACTAAACAGATATAATCATGAAAAATTATGAAATATTACAAAAATTACCATAATGTGACAAAGAGACAAAGTGAGCACATACTGTTGGGCAGATGACACTGATATGCTTACTCAGCAGGGTTAGCACAAACCTTCAAGTTGTAAAAAATGCAATATCTCAATAAAGCAAGGTGTGCCTGCATTCCACATCTCATCCGGAAGAGTATGAAGCTGCTCACAAGAAGAATCCCCCCAATAAGATGATGTTAAGTTGGAATCAGGAAATTCCAAATTAAAAAAAAAATTGTGGTCATATATAAGAAGAAAAAAAACATGAGGGTGACCATAGATTCTAAACTAGTGATTCAAAATGCGAGTTTCAAACTCTGAGTTTCCTGGTATCAAAAATGAAAAGTGAAGCATAGTGGAGTACATAATTCTTGATATAAAAAGTCAGGTCCACTGAATCAATCATGATAGACCAGGCCATGCTAGCCCAAAATCTCAGTGGTCCATCACAACAAATGCTTATTTCTCATCCCATAAATAAACTGCAGGTCGAGCTGATCTCCAGCACAATGCACTGTAGTGACTCAGGGGTTCACGTCACCTCCACCCTATGAATCACCATTCCAACCCTAGGCCTCCGTGTTGCCTGTGGGAGGAGAGAAAGTGACTAGATATGTCACTCCTGCTGAAAGCTCATTGGCCAGGATTATTCATGCAATCATAAATAATTACAGGGGGCCAAAAGATGTAGTATTTGGTCAGCTTAACACCTATGCCACAGACACAAGTATGAACACCTCTTCCTAAAGCTGAATTCTCAAATAACTCTTTTACATGGAACTTTATATGAGGCAGAATAACAGAGGAATAAACATTGTGTTAATATGGGTTCAGAGACAGATGCTCTGAATGAGTCCTCAGAAGCTCAGAACAAATTCATTTAGAGCGATTAAGGAAGACTGTGTTGAAAGAAGCTGGACCTAAAGTGAGTTTTATTTTTATTTTATTTCAATAGGTTTTGGGGGGACAGGTGGTGTTTGGCGACATTTAGTGGTGATTTCTGAGATTTTGGTGCATCCATCACCCAAGCAGTGTACACTGTACCCAGTGTGCAGACTTTTATCCCTCACCTACCTCCCACTTTTTCCCTGAGTCCCCAAAGCTCACTGTATCATTCTTTGCCTTTGTGTCCTCATAGCTTACCTCCCACTTATGAGTGACAATATACAAGATTTGGTTTGCCATTCCTGAGTTACTTCACTTAGAATAATTGTCTCCAGGTGAAGTAGGTTTTAAAGGATGATGAGAAATTTGGAAGATATGGGGAGGTTTTGGGGGAAGGAGATCATACCTCCAGAGGCAGTGGCGGAATGTACCCATTCTCTTCTGGAAGCATCAGATGGTCTGGTTTGCCTGGTGTCCTCATGGAACTGCAGGAAATCAGGTGGGAACCATGGGTGGTGGCCACTTTGCAAAGGGTCGCAGGATTTGTGTCTGGCTCAGCAAGTATTTGGGAGCAGAAAGTTTCTGCTGCTGTCATTGCTAAGTCTTCTACTTAGTGGAGCTGCTGAGGGAGGCTTTCCAAAAAATAATCATGTTTTGAGTAATTATAAAAACTCAGAAATCATACAGGTTTTCTTCTTCTCCTTTCTTCAGACACACATCTGAGCAGTAAGAGATGTATCCTTAAATATTTCCTCAGAAAAAATTAATGGAGCAAATCAAAATAGACCTTCTTTCAAGCTGTTCCAAATGAACTTATTTCACAGCCTTTATCATGCATTCCTTGCCTTTTGGGAAATTTATTTAAGTTATTAAAAAAATTCCCTAAAATTCTCAGCTGAAAAATTGGCTTCTGTTTTTTCTACAAAGCTAACTCACCTGATTTGTCAGAACAGCTTGAAAATGAAGTGCTAACTGGTGGGTTTTATTGAAAGGAAACCAAGTGGAACAACATATGTATTTTCTTAGGAAACTCAAAAAGCTCACAGTCATGTGGCGTTCCTTGGGGTGAATTCTTTGTTATGAATTACAACCTGCTTACTGATGAGTTGTTAATAAAAAGTAGGCCTGCTGGGCCATTATTTTTTTCCACACAGTACACACAGTTTAGTTTTCCTTCTTTCTTTCCTTTTTTTTTTTTTTTAAAGTTTTCATTAATGCACTGAGTGTGAATAAATCTGTTTCTAATTTGTAATTGTTTTCCCTTCATCTAGACAATAATTTATTGCCAAATCTAACACTTGTCCATTATTAACATCCCCCAACAGGAAAATGTTTTAATTTTTCTTTTTGTTTCCTTTGTTTCTCTATATATTTTTTGAAACATGGAATGTGAGACCAAAAAGTTGCAGGATGGCAGAGGTCTTGTTTGTGGAGGTGACATCCAAGTCTGTGTTGGGGGGACACCTGAGGTGACCCAGGCGCCTGTGGGCCTGTCCACATTGCATGGCCAGAAAGGCTGGTCAGCTGCAGTTATTTGGAGTTGAGAAAATAGGCTCGGGGAAAACTGTTGAGGAAAACTAGAAACAGATGCTAACCTAAGGTGGCAAGACAACTTTATTTAGCATGGCAGTTTTAATTAATTAATTTATTTTACATGTGCATCTGGTCACGCTGGGGAGTCTCTATGCATACTCATTATTATGCTGTTAATAGTGTATCTGATTTGCCAAGGAATATTAGCAATTAAGTTCACTATGTATTCAAGTACATTCATATTTTAGTGGGCCTTTGTGAGGCATGTTAGTGGTTAGGGTTTTATGTGGAAAGGGCATAGAAGCTAATGTTTGAAGTTCTAGTGGTGTGGAAAATGTGTGTCTGCCAGTTAAGGATGAAAGTGGCTCTACTACCCCCACCTCCAGAACATGCTAAGTTGTCAATAAACAGCCAGTGGGATGCTAATACATTGCTGTGGATGTGTTCCTGATTTTAGGAATACTTGGGGTTGTTGCATTGCTCCTTTATAACACATGGATGACAGATCTGTCTTTATTTCCATTGGAGGTATGAGTGTGGGTCTAGAGATGGGTTTTGGATGCTTAATTTATTAGTTCATGCTTCTTTTTCATCAATATCTCCATTGATAACTAAAATTATTTAAAAAACCTTTTATGGATAAGATACAATTTGAGATGGAAAAGGTATTTTGCACAAAAAAACTAAATATATCTTTTTGCTTCTGTTTAATATAATTTTTATCATTCTGAATTTTGTCTGGGTCTTAAATTTCTACAACCTTGTGATTACCATGGTGATTCTCCATGAGTTGCCAGGGATCCATCTTTGAGACAGGAGATTCTTGCTTGAATCAGCAGCTAATTTTGCCAAATTGTCAAGCTTAGCTAATTTGGCTTATCACCTGGAAATCTGAGTCATCTTATTGTCCATCAGGTTCAGTTTCTTTTGCCAGTGGGGGCTCATTCCTATTTGTCCAAAGTACACATTGTATGCTCAAAATGTACTGGTTGTTCTGACATGGGATTTGAATCCACATCAAAGCTGGCACTAGGGAATATTGCACTGGTGGGCAGTGCTGCCAGTTAAGTACTTGCTCACCTAAAAGCCCTAAGTTACCATGGAAGTGATGAGAATTGTATTGAAGTGTTTCCTAATAAGAAATATGTGTATGTTTGTAAATTACAGTCTTTTAGGTATATGTTATGATAATGTGTTATGATTCCAAACCTATCATCTAGGTTGCCTGAACCTCTCAGAAAATAAGGACACTGTACTATTAAAAATAGGAGCAGACACTGCTTTGATCTGAGCTTAAGGAATATGAGTTTCCATTGCAAAGTGGGATGTTTCCAAATTCAAAGTATCACATGTGACACTGTGGCTCTGCTGGTGCCACAAAAGACAGCACTGCCATCACTAAGCCAGTCCTGCTCATGGCAGCATCACAGAAGATGAGCACCAGTTAGAGGCGTCTTCAGCAGTACAGTGTGGGATGAGAGACCAGAGATGACAAATCTGAAGGATCTGAGAACTCTAAACCAAGGACATTGATGCCATTGCCACAGAATGTCATGTTTTCCACCCTTGACATAAACATCTACAAAAAATTTCATAGATTTTCATTCAATTAGTAACTATCAGTTCAGGACCCACTATCTGCCAAATGCTCTTCAAGCTGAAGTCCCCCCATAACCATGGACATTATAGTTCTACATAAACGAAAACCATATCATGATGATTATGAGCAGAATGTCATAGTCATTACAGGGAGAATACTCTGTGGCACTAAGACTGACTTATCTCTAAAGGCCGAAAACAAAAGAGCTTGGGCTTTGGAATCAGACTGATTCCAGACTGATAATAAATAGGATACTTTCTCCGAGCCTCATAGAGAACTCATCTGCAGACATTCTTGCCCCAGGTCTTGTGAGGATTAAACAAGGTAATGAATATGAAGCACATATAGAGGATAGGAATTTAAGCAAACAGGCAAGAAAATTGGTTTCCTTCCTCCCTTACCCTTCCAGGTAAAATAGTTGTTATGGATTCAGGTTTTAGATCATATTTCCTTCTGCTAACATGTAACCACATATTGATGGATTCTTCACGTCTCTGGTAGAGACTGCAAATGGCTCAGGGAAGGAAGTTTTCCTAGCTACCAAGGAACGTTGAAGCCTGTTAGAATAAGAACACATGTCCTCTAAAGTCAGTGGGGTTTCAGTATTGAGATTAAATGAATCTGGCCTCTTTTGTTGTTGTTTACTTTGAGTACATGTACAAAATGTGCAGGTTTGTTATGTAGGTATACGTGTGCCATGGTGGCTTGCTGCATCTATTGACCCATCCACTAGGTTCTCTCCCCTTGTCCCCTGCCCCCCACAACAGGCCCCAGTGTGTATTGTTGCCCTCCCTGTGTCCGTGTGTTCTCATTGTTCAACTCCCACTTATGAGTGAGAACATGTGGTGTTCGGTTATCTGTTCCTTTGTTAGTATGCTGAGGATGATGGCTTCCAGCTTCATCCACGTCCCTGCAAAGGACATGAACTCATTCCTTATTATGGCTGCATAGTATTCCATGGTATATATGTATCACATTTTCTTTATCTAGTCTATCATTGATGGGCATTTGGGTTGGTTCCATAATATACTACAAGGCTACAGTAATTTCACCTCTTTTTAAACACAAATTCACATGAAGAAATTGAGCAGCCAATTATTGCAGGAACATGCAGATGGTTGTTAAACCTCATGTCCTTTTAAAGATGAAACCAGATGACAGATTATAAAGGTGAGGCAGAGAAATGCTGGTGGCATCCAAGAAACCTGTTGATTAGAGATTCAAGTTCAAATGAGATATTTTTATTTTGAGTGAAGGGGTGAACTGGTCTCATGTGCTATGCTTCGAGCTTACAAAGCATGTGTCTGCTGAAATTCCTTCCCTGGAAACTTATTTAAATGTCTTTGCTTTCTCACCACAGGCAACCTAGGTTGGAAAATCCTCTGTAGACGTGATTTATATAAATAAACTTAAAAAAACAGTGCATATGTGTTTGTGTGTGTGTTAAACCACACTTAATTCTTTCCTTTTGTCCTGATTTTTAGGACTTAAGCCCGGAAACAATAAGAGCCTAGCACCTTACCATATGATCTCGTTCGTTTCCCTTTTTTTTCTTTTAACTTGTAAAAAATGTCCCGATCCCTTGAGTCCAAAGCACTAACATGTCCCACACCTCCTGAAGGACTTTCTCCAGCCAGGCCTCTTGCTGGCTCATCGAATCAGATTCTGCTAGAGAGTCCACTTGTTTGGCAACATCTATCAGCTGGTATCTGGATCCTTCGTACCACTAGGGACTCTTTAAGTCCCGGAGTTCTTGTCACAGTAGTGGTTACCCTCTCTCTGTGCAACTGTGTGTGTGTGTGTATGTGTAAACTTAAGTTTTACTATCTCTCTCATCATCTCCAGAGGGAGTTCAGGCTTCCTGCTCTGTGTTTTTCACAAGTCTGGATATTTTCAACCCCCACCATACGACTTTACACATTCCTTGGTCTGGATATCACTTGTGGATCTGGGAACATAATGATGCAGCGGAGGACATTTCTCAGATGAATAGAACTGATAAAACTCTCAGAATTTCCATCATGTTTTCACCAAGAGAAATTGCTGCCACTCTAGGTGTTCATAGCTTCTTTGCCCTTTCATTCTGATGGGGTTGAAGGATGGGATGTGGATGAGGTGATGTAGAATCTCTCAATAGGGTTGGAAATATTGTTTTTTCATTGCGGGGCCAGATAAATGACTCAATCTTTAGAGCTGGCAAACAAGCTGTGATCTTATTTTGGGCAAGGTTCTGAAGGTATCCAGGTTAAAAGTATAGTTTTCCCATTTATCGAGAAGGTCCAAGTCTACTGAGAAATCATTTCAGCCCTCTTCTGCCCAGAAGACTGTTATTTTTGATTTTATATTTGGAGCTGCTAATGCAAAGAACAGGAGGGCCAACACTCAATGCCCAGGAAGAGAGCTTCCTGGCTCAAAAAGAAGGGCAATGCGATAGTCTGAATGATGGTCCCCCAAGGATATGCTCTTCCTAATCCTGGGAACGTGTGAATATTTACCTTAAATGGTAAAGGGGACTTCTGCAGATGTGATTAAGTTAAGGATTTTGAGAGGGAGAGATTCTCCTAAGTGATCTGGGTAGGCCCTAAGTGTAATCACAAGGATGATGATGGAAGCAGAGATTGGAATAATGCAGCCAGGAGCCAAAAAATGCCAGCAGCTTCTGGAAAAGGCAGAGAACAGAGTCTGTCCTAGAACCTCTTGTTCATCTCTGGTTGTGTATATTCTCCTGCAGTTTCTGATGGTTCAGCACAGTCCATATTACAGTAGCATTGCTTCTCAAGGCCATGAGTTTCATGTTTGAAATACCCCAAGATTATTCTTGTTTTTATTGTTTCCTTCATTGGGAGAAATTAACAGAGCATAGATTTTATAGAACCTATGTTCTCTCTTGAAGTTTACTTGTAAAAAGGAGTTCACATTGGTTCACAGTTTGCTTCCCATAATGCCCAGAGAAGCACTCCACCCAAATAATGTACTTCTGTCTAACTTAAATGCAGCCCAAGCTCATAAGGAGCATGCATTCTCCCACCACCTGCAGTTGCAGCAGGCATCAGAGGCACCTTCCATCCTGCTGCCAAACTAGCAGCTCCTTGGGTCACTCTGAGAATGCAGAGGCAGAGTGGAGATTGTCTGCCATGGTGCTGAAATGCTCACATTGGCACCTGGTGGGTAGAAAAAGATCTTCTCTCTCTTGCTTGCTTTCCTGACGTCAATCTCATGCTCATCTGTGGTTCATAAGCTGAGGAAAGTATGTTGCCATGGTCCAGTCGGTAAAGGAAGAGATTGAGGATAATCAGTAAGGGAAAAGGTAAAACTAGTCTAGAAAATTCTTTAAAAGTAGAAGTGACCTTGAGACAGGAAAATAGGACCTGAATGAGGACTATTTTATGAGAAGGTTTAACGATTATTTTATGAGAAGGTTTAACGATTTCTCCAAGAGGAAGTTGATTCCAAGACAATTCTTGTGAAAGGGATGTAGTAGGAAGTATTCCTAGGGAAAATCCATGGGATAATAAAGGGGAAAGCATGATTAGGAAAGGAAGAAGGCAAACAAAGTTTCAGGATTAAGGACAGTCTCATGGAGAGAAATTGTATCAGTTATATATTTCTGTGTAACAAACTGCCCAAGCATAGTGGCTTAAAATGACAATAAATATTTATTATGCCTCAGAGTGTACATGGATCAATATTTCATGAGTAGCTTGATTTGGTATCTCTACCTGGAGGTCTCTCAAGTCATTACACTTGCGATGTCAGCTGGGGCTGCAGTCATTTGAAGGGTTATCTGGGGCAGGAGGATCCACCTCCAAGGTGGTCACTCACATGGATGGTGACTTAGCACTGGCTGCTGTCAGAAGACCTCATTCCTCTCCACATGGACTCTCCCAGTACTGCTTGAGTGTCCTCATGATGTCACTGCTGTTTCCTCCAGAAAGTGTAGTCCAAGAGAAAGTGCCAGACAGAAGCTATTTTATTATTATTATCATACTTTACGTTCTGGGGTATATGTGCAGAACATGCAGGTTTGCTACATAGGTATACATGTGCCATGATGGTTTGCTGTATCCAACACCCTGTCATCTACATTAGATATTTCTCCTAATGCTATCCGTCCCCTAGCCCCCCACCCCCTGCTATCCCTCCCCTAGCCCCCCACTGAAGCCATTCTTTATATGACCTAGCCTTGAAAGTCACATAGCATTGCTCCCCATCTTCTATTTTTAAAAACTGAGTCACTAAGTCTGGCCTGCATATAAGGAGAAGAAAAATTAGCTTCCATCTTTTAAGGGAGGAGCATCAAATAATTTGTGGATATATTTTAAAACCACTGCAGTAACTTTTGCTCAGTCCTGCAGAAAAGATCTAAAGACAACAGTTTACCATTCAGAGTAGTTTCCATCGAGGGCAAGGGAGCTGGAGTATTTATACCTCACACTTGCGTGTCATTGATTAAAGCTGTCTGAAGTGGGAGGGGCATAAATTCACGTTCTCCCTGCCTTTCCAGCAAGTGGAAGCCTGAGAGCAGCCCTTCAGCAAGTGACACAGTTGTTGGCTATTGAGAGTAACCACAAATTGGAAGTTGCTGGGAGAATACGCACGCACGCTTGCACTGCAGAGAGATCTGAGGAGACGAGACAGCACGGACAGAGTCTGCTACAACCAAACAGCTGAGCATCTAACTCAGCACAGTAAACAGGGTCTTAATCGCCAAGTGGTTGCTCTACTGTACATTTATTCTATTGTATTATTTTCAAGGAATAATTCAGTAATGTGGCTCCTTGGCCTCCACTTGAATGGTGTTTAGTGGAGAGGCCATGCTTGCCATTCTCCAAACTCCTTTAAAGGGATCATCAGGTTTCAGGGATTCTGCTCTACCTTCTCCTTCATGTGCAAAGTCATCTCTAAGCAGAATTCACAGTTGTCTCAGAGAGCCTGTGAGCAGATGTCTGAAAAATACATAATGAAATCAAATAACAAAATGGAACTAGGCAGATGATTCCCTAGAAGAGCAAGGGAAGGAGATGACTGACCACCAAGGGTTATTAATAACACTTTTTACTTTGATGGTGTATTGCATCTGAGTCTCAGAGAACCATTTAAATAATACAGGGAGTTATTTCTTTGGATAGAATCTTTAAATCCAACAGGTCTTTTGAAAGTTTGATGCTTTGAATGTTTTACTCTTTTTGAATTGTTCTCAAGGAAAAAATGATTCTGATTTATAAATTGTATGAAAGTTTTAAAAGTTAGTTATTTCTTAAAACAATAGATAGTGCTCTGTTTTTATACTATTATGTGGACTTTATGCTTTTTAAAATTTTCTGCTTCAAAGTGTCTTCATGAAATTATTTCAGTAAGTGATAGGACATTTCTGTTCAGTAGAGAAGATATTTACAGATTCTGCCCAAATTTCTAATAACCGTTGGTTTTAGCCGTTTAACTATCTGCTAATTCTTTTTCATGAAATGCCAAATGACCAATTGCAGAGGTCTGTTTTTTTTTTTTTCTGCTGTGACAGAAAAGGGTCATAGAAATGAAGTGGCCCTGGCAACAAGGAGCACAGAGCACTTCTAAACTGATACTTGGCTGGAGAATAACTAAGGACTGAGTTATTGATTAAGTAAGGACTTAGTAAGTAAGGACTAGGAGCCGAGATGCCTTTGAGATACTCCTCCAGAGAACTGAAGCATGGGAGAGCAAATCCACCTTCACGTGAACCCAGAACCAGGTCTCCCACCCAAGGTGATGTTTGCTGGCACCAGCCATGTCTTCACCAGTGCTGACCTTCTATCATGGTTTGGTTGCCTGTAAAGAAACAGGAGAAACAATGGAGAAGAGATTTGGGCTGCATCTCATTAACTTGTCACATCTCTTCCTGGGCAGTGGATGAGAATGTGTTTTGCCTACCAAGTGGTCACTGATTGTTTCATTACTGAGTCCTGAACCAAAAAGGGCAACAGGATAACAACAGCCCAGATGCAGAAAAAAAGGAGTTCTGCTGCTAGGACTGAAACCACAGCAAAGGCTGTGTTCCCAAGGGACCGGAGGTTCACCTGCTGTCCTCTGCAGTCGCCTGCCTTGCTTTTCTTGGACTCAGCATGAGGAGTGTTGCTTGGCCACACAGCACTACAGAGTGGCCTTACAAGGAATGTATTTGCAGCTGTCAGGAAGCTAGTCACGGCTGCATTACAGGTACTCTACACTGGACAGTCTTTTCTGGCTTATGTTTGCTGTTTCTTTTTTAAAATTGGGAAGCAGGAAGTTTTCCTTTCCTGGCAGTCCCCAGGCAGTCAGAATTACCAACTCTGTCCACCAGGCGGAAGCAAGGACAGCACAGCTGCCCAGCTCTCCAGCAAGCAGCCGGGAGGTAACTCAGCAGCACTGCTCAGGTCACTCTCCCATCTCGTCAGGTGTCCATTCTGTCTTTCCCTTTTCTTCCAGAAAAGATGATTAAGAGGACGTGCTTTTGCAGATTGTTTCAGCAGTGCATCCAGCTCTCTCCCAAATAGTCACTTCTTTACACAAGAAGTCAGATCTTCTGTGGAATGCCAATTAATTTTTTTTAAGTGAGAAGGTATTTTCCACCCAACTTTTATTTTGGGATAATGAAAGAATTTGTAATTCCATTTGTAATCATGCCACTTTTCTTGAGAAGTCCATAGACAAGTCTTTCTCTTGAGAAGGAATATCTGCTCACTCCTCAATAATCCCTTTAATTTAGAGGATTCATCCCTTTCCCTTGGTAGGCCCAGATCCGTTGGGTTCCACAACATTTTGCCAAGCAGAATAGGGAGATGAAAGGAGGATGGATGACAGGGTCCTCCCTTGAGGGGTTGATTGTCTCCACAGGGAGTCTTGAGGGATCAAAATAAATACAAAAGTCCACTTCGTTTATCTTGTGTAAGGTTCATTCCAGTTTTCTGTCTTACTGCTTTGACATCCAGTTTCAGTGTGCTTCCAAGGAGCAATGCACATAATTTAATGTCAGCGAGTCAGCTCTCCTGGGCAAGTTCTAAAAACCACATGTGGTCGAGTCCCTCATTTATTCCTCACAGCTGTGGTTCTCCGGTCCCTTCACTTTTCTAAGTACCTTCCACACTTCCAGCCCCTTGCCCTCCTGTGCAGTTGGGCAGTCAGGGCTGCCTAGTCTCAGCTGTGTTCACCACCTTCCTTTCAACACTCACTTTGTCCTTAGCTTCCTACAATCATTGTCTGGGACCCTCCCGCACCCAGTGACCCAGTGACTGAAACTGTTCTCGCAGGGCCGATGCAGAGGTCTGTCCTGAGGAAAGACGCCTGGCGCTCTCAGTTCTCAGTCCACCGCTGCCCCCGTCCAGCCATTCAGAAATTGTCTCTTCCCATCTGATTTCAGCAACTCTTCCACTGAATTTTCCTGATTCTCCATTTCTAGGTCTCTTTGTTGTGCCCCTCTCTCTTATCACTGAAAGGTAGACTCTTGCCAGTCTTAGAATCTCCCCCTGTGCTGTCTCCCCTGGGACTCTGATCCACCTTCTACGATGCTTTCCATTCAGTCCATTTCAGCCTTCACCTTTTCAGCCCCATCTAGCTGCTGGGATGCATTTCCATTTTAAATGTCTTCTGGGCGTTTCCACATTACTGTTCCACATTCACTGTAACCCAGATATACGTGTATCTAATACCAAACTTGTCTCCTCCATGGGTCAGAAATAGTCAAAATTCCCTTTCTTATACCAATTTTGCTATCATTTCTGTCATAAACTTGAAAACCCAGTGGCATCTGTGCCTCCTTAACCGCACTCCCTTACCCATAAATACAATGAATTAAACAATACCATCAACATCACCTTCCTTCTCCCTCTTGGAATATGTCAGCTGTAGTGTACTTGAAAGAGCCTCTCCCTTGAAATTAGGAGAATGAAGTTGGGATGTCTTGCCAGTTATGAGACATGGAGCAAGTAATTTCTGCAGTTCTGTCTCAGTTTCATTGAACAATAGAATCATAGCTTCCAGAGATGCCTTGAAGATATATTCATCTTTCTTCATTCATAAATAAAAAAAACAAGTGCACAAAGTAAGTTATCTGAAGTCTCTGAGTGAAGGCCCAACACTAGGTGTTAAACCAGCAGCCGGTGATTTTTCTTCTGATCCAGTGGATCTCTAGGAAATCCCCATTAAAATAGAAATGTGGCTTAAGAAGGACCAACACAGGAAGTAATCATTGTTACCAAATACTGAGACCCAGTTTCTTCTACCCTCACCTCTCCCTCTTCCCCGCAGAGTAAAGCAAAAGAAAGGCTTTTTTTTTCTCAACTTATTTTAAGTTCTGGGGTACATGTGCAGGATGTGTAAGTTTGTTACATAGGTAAATGTGTGCCATGATGGTCTGCTGCACAGACCATTCCATCACCTAGGTATTAAGCCCAGCAACCATTAGCTATTCTTTCTGATGCACTCCCTCCCTTACTCCCGTCCCCAAAAGGCCCTAGTGTGTGTTGTTCCTCACTCTGTGTGTCCAGGTATTCTCACTGTTCAGCTCCCACTTATAAGTGAGAACATACAGTGTTTGGTTTTCTGTTCCTGTGTTACTTTGCTGAGGATATTGGCCCCCAGCTCCATCCATGTTTCTGCCAAGGACATGATCTCATTCCTTTTTGCTGCTGCATAGTATTCTATGGTGTATAAGTACCACAAATAATTCTATTATTAACATACATGCACATATATGTTCATTGCAGCACTATTCACAATAGCAAAGACATGGAATCAACCCAAATGTCCATCAGTGATAGACTGGATAAAGAAAGGCCAATTTTGAAGCAGTAAATTAGCAGAAACTATGAAAGTCAGGCTGAGAGCCTGTGATACACTTACTGGCATCCTTTCAATCTTCTTTCCATAACAGACTGCCCTGAATTTCCATTGGCAGAACATCACCTGCACCCCCACCACCATGGGTTGGATAGACATGACCCAACCCTCACCCCCCAGGGGCAAGCGTGATTATCAGGCCTAATCTAATCTGCATATCCAATCATCCAGGCCAGTTATTGACAGGTTGACTGAGGAGGCACCTGATGTGGACAATGTGTAGAGCAAAGAGCTTTTGCTGGGACTGCTGAGAACTGGATATGACCCTTGGAACTCCTGGCATCCATTGCACACTCATGAAGGAAAATTTGCCAAACACTGAGCAGGTAGCAAGAAAGGAGGGCAGAGAAGCAGAGGAGGAGAAATCACATCCCGATAACATCATTTGAGTCCCTCGATGAAGCCTGGCCTGAAACTAACCCTATCCTTAAAACAAACACTCTTTAAAAATATTAAGTAAAGGTTTCTAGTACTTACAGCCTAAAGATTTTTGGTTAATACAGTCTGGGAAGGGTAAGGTGAAATATATATATATATATCTTCCATCTGGTTTCAGCAACTCTTCCATGAATTTTCCTGATTCTCTTCTTCCAGGTCTCTTTGTGGTGCCCTTCTCTCTTACTGCTGAAAGGTGGACTCTTTGCCGTCTTACAATCTCCCCCGTGCCATCTCCCCTGGTACTATATATATATATATATATAATATATATATATATACACATTATATATATATATATTATATTTAATATATATATAATATATATAATATATATATATATATATAGAGAGAGAGAGAGAGAGAGAGAGACCCCAATCTTTTCCCACTGGTATGGTTTGGCTGTGCCTCCACCCAAATATCTTGAATTGTAGTTCTCATAATCCTCACATGTCATGGAAGGGACTTCATGGGAGGTGATTAGATTATGGGGGTGGTTTTCCCCCATGCTGCTGCTCTGGTGATAGTGAGTAAGTTTTCACAAGATCCGATGGTTTTATCAAGGACTTTCCCCCTTTTTGCTCTGCGCTTCTCTCTCCTGTTGCCATGTAAAGGAGGTGTTTGCTTCCTCTTCCACTGTGATTTGAAGTTTCCTGAGGTCTCCCTAGCCATGCAGAACTGTGAGTCAATTAATCCTCTTTCCTTTATAAATTATCCAGTCTCAGGCAGTTCTTTCTAGCAGCTTGAGAACAAACAAGAACAAACTAGTACATCCACTTAACTCAGATCCTGGTCCATCTCCCTAGCCCAGGGGTTGGCCATGCTCACAGACTGCTCTTAGAGATGGAGTCCTTGAGAAGGAATCCCACTTGTCCTTCCAGTGACTGCGAAGAGAGAATGTAGTGTTCAGGTTGACCATTTAGACATCTAGCAGCCTGTGATTCTCAAAGGACTTCACAGACTGTTGGAGAAAGTGGCTAGGGAAGAATGGCAGTTAAATGGTGTTAAATCACAGAAACATCACAGCTTGACAGTAGGAAAAGGGGGAATTGTGCTCTGACCTGGGGAAATCAAGAAACCGTTTTGGAGAAAATGGGGTTAAAAGAAAGTTTTCCCACTATGCAGAGAGGCATGTAAGGGAATGTGAGAGAAATGAGATGAGGAATGAACTATGATACATAGACTCCAAGTTTCACAATTTAGAATGTATGCTTGATCTGAGACCAGAATGTTAAAATTTAAAAAACTTCCAAAACACATGCAAAAAGAGAGCAAGGAGGGGATTGAGGCGTGAGGTATGTCCTATCAGGGAGCTTCACCATTTGTGGCTTTTGATGATGTAGGCAGATTTTTCAAGGGAGATATTAATGTAATAATTAATCTACTTTCCCTCTGGTGGTCTTTCATAGTAGCACTTTGAGAATGATATAGATGTCTCCATTACATTTATAATATTCTGAAACTTGAACCACATGCTGAATCAATTGCTGTGTGAAGTTGAGCAAGTACTCAGAGCAAGGGAGGGGATGTTTTCTGTCTCACTATGCTAATTTTACTCTGTATAGGCTTCGTCTCTTCCTTCTCTCTGAGATATAAAAAACGTCTACCTTCTGCATGTATATTTGTGCTTTGCGTCCAACAGCCATTCGCTGTAGCCCTGTGATAGTCATCAGGGCTGTTTGCCAGATATTTCTGGCTTTCAGGGACATGGGAGAATTACACTTTCTCTCTTCCTTTGAACTCAGACATGGCCATGTGACCCGTTTTGGCTAATGAAATTTGAGTGGAAATAATGTAGTGAAACATTAAAATCCAGTATGCAATTTGCATGCTTTTTTCTTCTTTCCTCTGACACAGTGACAGGCAATGGTTAGAATCGTGACTGTTCCATAGGTCTGAGTTCCTGAGAAATTCTGATGAGGAACCTGCTTCCCCATCTAACTCCAGTGGATATGGTAGCCTAAACAAGAAATAAACCTTTGTTGTTTTAGGGCATTGAGATGTCGGGTTCTTATTACTATAACAGAACCTAATTCATGCTGACATAAAAATCTAAAACTATTCCAGCAACTGTACTTGAGATTGGATCAATAAGATGTGTCCTTTAACCTTTAAGAACTCACCATTTTGAGAAATGATGTAAAGAAAAGTTAGAAGGCAAAACTTAAAATATTAATGAAAAACTTTAAAATATTTTATAATTTACTTTTAATTTCTTCATCTCTGATATCTTTTGTTAATATTTCATGATGTATAATGTATATAGTTATGATTTTTATATAGTTATAATTATATCAAGTAAACTTTTGAGAATGTTACTTTCATATTTAAGATTTTTATCAAATTCTTGCCACAGGTTTACATTAGTCTTCACTGTGATAATGCATATGCAAGATCAAATTAAGTTTAATTCTATTAGATTCTTTTGGCAGCACATTACGAGAAACTCAACTCAAATTGGCTTAAGGTATGAGAAAGTTTTATATTTCACCTATATGGAAGTTGAGGCTCTAGGTTGATTGATTCAATGGCTCAATGTTGTCATAAAGCACAGGCTTTCCCATGTCTCCAAAATGCCCTCCACAGTATTGATTTCCTCCTCAGGTGTGGCATATGGTGATACAGCAGCTACAGGGGCCACATCCAGGTCAGTGCTCAGAGTTAGAAGATGAGTGGTTTCTTCCTGTGTTTCTTTCTTAGGAGAGAGATAACTTTCCCAAAAACTGATCAGAAAACTTTTCCTCTTATGGCCAGAATTCAGTCATGATCATTTGCAATCCAGTCACTGGCCTCAGGTGGCAGTTGGCAGAATTATTATAGTTAACATAGATCACAATGTCCTCTATGGCAGGGGTCACCATTCCACAGGCCATGGACTGGTACCTATCTGTGGCCTGTTAGGAACCAGGCTGCATAGCAGGAGGTGAGCCAAGAGATAGAGAGTGTGAGCTAATTACCGCCTGAGCTCTGCCTCCTATCAAATCAGCAGTAGCATTAGATTCTTACAGCAGCAACACAAAACCTATTCTGAGCTGCTAGGTGGGGATCTAGGTTGCACTCTCCTTATGAGAATCTAATGCCTGATGATCTGAGGTAGAACAGTTTCATCCCAAAACTATCCCCACACCCGAACCTGCCACTCCCCACCCCTTTCATGGAAAAATTGTCTTCCACAAAGCTGGTCCCTGGTGCCAAAATGGTTAGGGACTGCTGCCTTATGGACTAATCAGAATTATATAACCAATTAGTTACTGTTGAATATTTAGGATGTTTCTTATTTTCAATAGTATAAACGATGCTGCTGGAAACAACTTGGTGTATGTAATTTCTATTTCCTCACCATTTTAAGATTCCCCAAAGATGAAACTGCTGGGTCAAAGGGACTGAATATTTTTATTATTTTCTCTATGTATTACTAAAATATTTTTTAGTTGGCTAAGAACTATATTATTTTATAATGTTACCAACCCTTATGAATAATATTGTTTTATCTTAAAAAAATGCTGCAGAGTAGTATCACATCATGGGTTTGACTTATACTTCTTTAATTATGAGTGAGACTATATCAGTCTGTTTCTATATTGTTATAAGGAAATATCTGACTCTGGGTAATTTATAAAGAAAAGAGGTTTAATTGTCTCATGGTTCTGTAAGCTGTACAGGAAGCATGATACTGGCATCTGTTCAGCTTCTGAGGAGGCCTCAGGAAACCTTCAGTCATGGTGAAGGTGAAGGTGAAGCAGGCTCCTCTTACATGGTAGGAACAGTAGAAAGAGCGTGGAGAGGTGCTTGCACACTTTTAAATAACCAGATCTCATGATAACTCACTTTCACCACGGCAACACCAGGGGGGATGGGGTTAAACCATTAGAAACCATTTCCAGGATCCAATCGCCTCCCACCAGGCCCCACTTCCAACACTGGGGATTACAATTCAACATGAGATTTGGGTGGGGATACAGAGCCTAACCATGTCAAAGACAGAAGCTTTCTTTTCGTATTGTTTGTTTACTCTTACTTGAATTTGTTCCTTATAAGTTAGTACTCTCTGGCACAATATTTGGAAATGCTGAAGTCTCAATCACTCAGGAAAATTTGGCATCTAATTCTATCTCTGACACTGCAGTGTTGGAATTAGGAACTGACTCAACACAAAGTAAATGCAAATTATCCTGAGACTCCAGTGATCCAGATGGAACCTCTGAGAGGCCCTTAGCAGGGAAACATCACAGAGGCTGTAGGCCAGCTGAATTACAGAACTTGGAACAGAGTCCTTGGAGAGCACTTAAGCACAAATTATTTTTATTACCACATGAAATGATTGGGTTAGGAGCATCAACAAAAAAAAAATCAAAAATGATAGTCACATTTAAAAACTCTGAGAAATGGCCCTATCTTCAAAAGAATGTTTCTATACAAAACAAAATATGATATAGAACTATCCATACCTGAGTTTAACACAAGTTTTGATTTAATAGCAGAGTCATAGTCTTAATTTAAGCAAAATAATCGTTGGCAGTAATTTTGTTCTGAATGACACAGTTGCATTTTTCTCCTGTTTCCTCTTTTGCAAATATCTTGGTTAAACACTACTGTTGGCTTCAGAGATGTTTGTTATTATTTACTATAGGGTTCCCTAGGAGACTCTGAGGGGGTCTATGAACTCCTTGACATTGATTGCAAAATTATGTGCATGTGCGTTTTTCACAAGAGTGGCCTCATGGCTTTCATGAGAAGAGTTTGCAGATGTCTCTCCTGCAGTGTCGCCCATTTTTATTTTCCATTATGGCTTTCCTTCACCTTTTCTCTACCCTCCAGTTGGCTTCCATTCGATGATTTCTCACTCAATTTTCCTGAATAAACAAAGTTTTGGCTTGGGCTGCCCTAGGTAGGGTTTCGTCTCTGTTAATTTAAACAGTTTCTGTGACTCCCTTCCCTTCATATGGGGGTAGTCAGGGACTAGGATTTTCTGGTTAATATGCTATACTGAATGTCTAATTTTTTTAAGGTGTTAAAACGTATTTAAGTGTATTGAACATTATTTGTTGATTCTCTGATTCAGAAGCCACTTCAGGATCTTTTGTTATTGCATATCAACAGTATGCTTTCTGGATTTTTCTTTGGGGTCTTTACATTTGCCAAGTACAGCAAAATTACAGAGGGCCTCCAATTCTGCAAATGAGTTAGACCTATCTTGTCTGTTCCTTGCTATTTCAGTTGCATGAGTCTGTCTTTAAAGTTAAATAATTACATGCAGGCATTTTCCTTAGCCCTGTAAATACTCCATGTACATAGGACTCTCTTTTTGAGTTCAAGGACTATAGAATTTTGGATATTTGTTCTGTTTTCAGAATCACAGGGATATAGTTTTTTTCTCTTCTAATAAATATATCACAAAGAATACAATAAAATATAAAAGTATGTTATACAAAAATATATTTAATACATTTAACGGTCTTTTGCTTGTATTCACTTCTTAATATTTAGTCTCATTTTTTTTCTAATGCCTTTCAATTGTCATCTACTTCTCTTCTTTTCATTCCTTTGTCTCCCTTCTTCAAAACCCTCTTTCAACCCTTCTCTGATTAATCCTATAGAGCCTGTTTAAATACTGTTTACTGCCACCACACTGATTTAGGGTCCTTTGGGATGGGGCAATTAAGAGAGCTAAAAATTCTACTGAAAAATCCCTGTCCCTGGAGTTACCAGAGTGGTTCTGGTACAGGAGCTGAGAGGTGAGCTCTGCCTAGAAAGATGGATGGGGTGCAAGTCCATAGTTAGGAAGCTGTATGTTGAGCAAGGAGTGGGGCTAAGGCAAAGACATTTGCATATAAATGACTTTTAGTAAATACCCCTTGAACAGTTTTGTTTATAACTTATTTTGAAATCTGAGAGGAGTTAAAATTAAGAGAAAGTAAGCCTGACTTAAGATTTTGGAAAGTAGAAGTCAGACCCTGAAAAGTTTAGGCACCTAAGAACCAATGCATAAAGAATGAGAATATGAGGAAAAGAATGAAATTCTAGCTTTCTCAACATGGTGAATGCAGGCAACAATGGGGAATTTCCTCCCAAGCAAGGCTGGATTAGACTATGTTTACAGCTGTGAATGTAAACAAGGAAACCCAGTACAGTGCTCACAGCATGAACACAACATCATGTTTTTGTTACAGTGACTGAAAACTATGCATAAAAATTGGAGGATTATTTGGTATTTAAATACAAATGTGAACTTAGTTACAAACCTCTAAAGATGCATTTAATTTTACAATTCCTCTTAACTCTGAAATCTTGTAGCAAGTATTTGCTCTTTAACTAGCCATGCCTAATTTTTTACTTATCAGCCCCTATACTGACTAATTAAGTAAATAGATATTTAGGTCAAACCAGAAAGATATCACAACATTGCTAAATGTTACACACCCAAGGGGAGAGGGCTGATTTTGACAGCAGGGATTATAAAGGTCTTAAAGTAATTAAAACCTGACTTGCTTTACTTGATGTATGCTGTTTTCAAAATGTCTAATTGTTTGCACAATTTAAAATAAGGGGGAAAAACATGGTAACTTTACTGAGCCAAGAGGGAGTTGTTTGAAATGGTTCATGTTTAGATTCATGGAGGGTCATTTGAAAGAGTTCTGGAGCTGCTGTAAAGGATATTTTTCCAGATGATTAAATGCAAATATCTTTTTTAAATGCGTAAGAAAATTATTTAAGAATAAGCAGGAAATAAAAAAAGACGGGGAGGAGAGCACAGTGGTGAAGGAGGGGATTGTTTGGGAGTGATGTTTTTTTCCTCTGTGACCCAGTCTTGATCTCGCCTCATCTGAAGAGTCTTTGTTCTGCTAAAAAGCACTGGCAGGAAGATGAGGGTGCGGAGGTGGCACTTGGGACTGAGTGAGTGAATGCCTGGCCAAGAAGTGCCCAGCGTGCACCCTCATCACTTTCCTCTCCAACCTGGCCAGCTCTGCCTGCTTTCCTGGGATGCCTGCAGCTTTCAAATTCGCTCCTGTGTACAAACACCTGAACAAGTATGGAAGACCTACCCTGATCCTCCTGCTTCCTCTTTGCAGCATTTGATTCTAAAACCAACACCTCAATGCCCACACCAAAAGCCCAGCTGGAAACCACAGTCCTGAAACATCCTTTTCCTCCTAAACTCTATCAGTTGGATTTTGGCTTATATTAGGATTATACTATGTATGAGGTAAATGGATACCTATTTCAGTTCCGGCCTTCTATAGCTGATGGTCAGGCTACTTTGCATGTTGGAAACTGGTGGATAAATTTGGAGAGATCAAAGGCTCTAGTAGCTTATAAAGTTTAATACTGAAAGGGAAGTGACTGTAATTCTCCTGAAAACTTCAAGATGAAATATCTGATAGCAAATGTTAGGGCAACTGTTCTCTCTGGGGTTTCTGCTGCAATGGAGGCAGGATCTGGTGCAATGTCCATTTATATATCAGCATTCTACCTTTGATCTAACATGAGTTTGGAAAGGGAGAGGACATCCTGAATTGGAGGAAGTTTCAGGAGCTTCAGGGAATTCTGTTTCCCATGGGTTTAAATCAGCTACTTGCTGACAAGAAATGTTTTATCAAGACAAGAGTTTTCTTTCTGAAAACTGAGTTCTGAGTTTAGAGCCAAATTTAAGTTGGAGATTCTGGACTGGAATTGTATTTAGCATTGGCAAGGGAGAAAAGACATAGGAAAGGACTTCTAAAGGCTTCTTGGACATCAAATGGCTATTTCACAACAACTTTGTGATGAGTTAAGTGTAAATGAATCAGAAACATACGGACAAAATTTTCTTTGAAATTCACATGGGTTTAAAAAATTAAGGCAAAAAAGTTCTTGGCAAAGTGTATTTTGGGTTTGCCAAATTCAAGCCACTTGAGAATGAGTTAGAGACCCTAGAGTACAGCTGGGCCACATGTTTGTTCCTTTCTCTTCCCCATCCATTAGAAAGGTACTGTGCAACCTGCAAACCTTCACGTTGGCCAAAAGTCAAGTGCACAAAAGGTCCTCTAGGACTTCCTGGACTGCTGGGGAAGACCAGGGCCATGCTTTGGAGCCAAAAGTAGAGGCCTGAACTCCATGCTGAAGTCAGAAGGCTCACGTGTTTGGATTTTTTCCAGAAGGGGGGTTCCCTTGTAGAGGCAGATGTGGTCATGACTGCTTCAGGGAACTTGCAGTAGGGAAGAGAGATTTTTCAAACTTTTAGGAAGAATTTGGCAATTGAGTGCAGAGCACCCACACTGGGGGCAGATAAAAATGTGGGACACAAGAACTGACTTCTTTCTCAAGGCTTTGTCTTACTCTCTCTGTCAAAGAGGGAGGGAGCCTCTATAGGGCGGAGACCCACAATGTTATTTGTTTACTGCACACAGACTGCACATCTCCTGTGGGAGATGTCTGCAATGGCTGTCACACCGAATTGAGAAGAAATTACAGAGGAAATGATTTGTAAGATTACAAAGCTAGTAGTGTTTTTTGGTGAAGGGGAAATGTCATCAGAAGAAAGAATCATTTCAGCAGTGTCTTGGGGTTTGGAAATTACTTGCTGTAAAGTGATATTCTCTGCAGTGGAATTTATTCAAATAGAATTTAACTTGGAAAGTGGGAAAAGGGACTGAAGGGTGGCAGTTTGAAAGAGGAATGACATGTAGGTGGGTAGTGATTTATGGTATCAGTCAGGGGAGGAGCAGGTAAGGGGAGGACAGTAAAAGCAGAACCTGCAAGTTTATGATTTAGAAATGTTAGACAACCCCAAGCCACCCTGTAGTTCCTTTAACCACAGTGAGGGTTCTAGCTGCTTGACAGCATCGCATTGACTGTGCAAAGAAAGCTGACTTGCCTCTTGGCATCACGGATTCTGCATAAACTGGATAAACTCGTGGTAACTGAAGTCCGATGAGGTGATTTTGTCCTATGCACATGAACATAGTATCTGGTCCTGTAGTAGATCCTCAATAAAATTCTGTCAAATGACTTGATGTTTTGTGGATGGCTATTAGCCAAAAGAAGAAAAAGTAAGAAGACTCAGAATGAATTATCCAAGAGAAGACAAGATACTAGAACCTACAAGAATGAGATATCCCTAAAACAACATAGTATAGTTTTGATGTATATTGAAGAGGCCTAGAAGGATGGTAGAGGCTGAGAAGCTATTCAATTTACCTTCCTGGAAGTGTCTGATAATCTTTCCAAGGGATATTTCAGAAGAGAGAGGGAGAAAGTGAAACAAAAACCCAAGAGGAGAAAGTTTATTATAGGGAAGTAGGACAGTAGATATTGCCACAACCTGTTCCATTGGTCTGTCCTTTGATCAATTCATTCAGCAAATATTCATTGAGCATTCTCTAAGAGCCAAAAACAGAGAAGCAAAGGAATGCTATTTTCAGGAACCTGTGATCTTCTAAGAGAGAAAGAACAAGCTAAAAAATAATGAACAGAAAGCTGATTAAGATAAAGCCTATACAGGACGCACAAACGGCAGAAGTTTGAGAAAAGAGATTCCTTCTGGTTAGCCTGGTGAGGAAGGTGGCCTCTGAGCGGCATTCAGTGCCCTGTCTTGCAGCAGTTTGCAGCCTGCTGGCCTTCAGCATGTCTCAGCTTCGTATCTTGAGCAGTGGCTGCCAGAATTTTGCTTGCCACTAAATTCAAATAGTTTCTCTTCCAATCACAAGGCAGATGTTAAAGAAAGCCAAACTGAAGCTCAGTGCCGGGACCACATGAACTGAAGTCTACGTGCTCTTCAAAGAGAAGAAAGGACTCTTCAAAGCAGAGTGCCCAAATTTATGGGTGCCCATGGGCCTCATACCCTGCCTTCAATGTCATAGCAGATGGAAGTTTTTGGTAACCCTCACAGCTAACTTGAAATTAATTTCCTAGACACCTGTGTCTACCAAGAATGCTGTGTGAGCTGTTTTTACTTCCTAGGAGAAAGCCATAAGAAACCAGTTTTCATTAGTTCAGGTGGTTTCCTCTTCTACTTGTTTATTTTTGAAGACAAAGACAGTCTGCTGTTTGTTTTCTGGACTGCCTTAAGGTCACTGGATTCCTAGAGTCTGGTGTGCTTCCTTCCAGTTTCTTTTCAATGCTGAGTGCTCTGAGGTGGCCTCATCCCTCATTTCAGCTCTCTTCCCTCCTTTCCTATTTCTCATCTGCTCAGCTGTCCATCCCTCATGGATCTACTTCATCAGGATTTGGGCATCTAGATCTGTTGTAGGAGTTGTAGAAAGCTACAGGACAGGTATATGACAAAGTCTGTCTGCAAGGAACTTCAGGTCTTCTAAGGATTCTGCATAATCTCATTGAGTTGTAACTATTCCTTGGATCCCTGCCATGCACAGCTGCTTGCCTTTTTTATAAGTGCTTCTGTTTAAAATAATAGAATTTCTGTAAAAATAATGCAGCTAAAAAAGAAGAGACATTTTGGCAAAACTTAAAAAACTTAGGTAATATTTAATTTTCTCAGAGCATTTTATAGAGCAAAAGTCACTTTAGTTGTTTGGGAACATTAAAATATGTAATGCCTAAACAATTTGTTTTGCCTGTAAAATTATCATATTTGATATATTCAATATAAAATAGTTTATTGAGAAATAATCAAAATTAGCTAAATTGTATTTACTTTTAAATGTTTTCAACTTTTTTTAAAAGAAGTTTTGTGCTGAGAGCTCTGAAAAATACAGCAGCCCTACTTTTCGCCATTGTATGAGCTAGCAAAAAACTTGGAGGACAATACTCCAAACATTGCTAGAAGGATTCTTGGGAGATGTAAAAACACCAGCAACCAAAACCCCAAACAAGCAACATTTTCTTCCAAGTGTTCCTCCTGGTTTCTCCTTTTTTTCCCAGTACTATTCTCCAGAGTTTGGATGGGTAACGACTCCTAAAACCTTTCTCTGTGTCAGACTCTGAGTGGGCAGATTCTTCTCTCTGCTGTCCTAGATTATCTTATTTCTGGCTTCGTATTTCTTCACTGACCCTCTGCTCTCTCAGGATCTCTTTCTACAGGGGTCACTCTGAAGAGTTTGAAGAAAAAGTGCAGATGTGCATCTTTTCAGTTTTGTGACTATTCTCCATGTTTGTCTAAGTTACTCTGTGCATAGACAAACCTCTGTGAGTACCGTGGGAAACACAACTGAGACCTGCCAGCACACAGGCCTCTGTGAGGTCCGAATCCGTGGTCCTTCCTGATCAAAATTCCCACTAATGAAGAAAGGGTTGTGGCTTAGCAGGCTTGGTAGTTGGCTGTTACAAGTGTTTTTCTATGACCAGGTAGCAAGGTACTTGAGGGTAGACATATTTTATTCACCTCTCCAGAGTCTTTGTACCTAACACACAGTGGTAACACAATATTTGATTAATGAATGAAAAAAAACTTTAAACATAAAAGACCTTTACTAATAGTTTTTAAACATGTAAGCTTATTATTTTAAAATTTTAAATTATTGCTATGAAGTACTTATACCAACTCTGTAGTTATAAGCCCAGTAAAATGTTGCCATAGTATCTGAAAAGAAATACTGTTACAAAGTATTTAGTTGCTGCCATAATTAAAAATGATCTATGAGATTTGAAGTTTTTGGAGATGAATGTGAACATATAACATGATCCTGAAGATGTGCTTATTTAACAAGAGTTTAGTTCTGTCAAAAGTCTCTTTACCAAGAAATTCCACTAGTTACATATTTTTATCAAATATTGTGTTAATTTGAGTCCTAAAAGAAGCAGATGTCAAGACAGGATTAAACATGCAAGGATTTTATTAAGGGAAGTATCTGCATGGGATAAAATAGGGATAGGCTGGAGAAGATGGGGAGAGCCATCAGGCCATGATGCAAATCTGACCTTAAGTGAATAAAAGAGGAAGAGGAGGTTGGGTGGAGCGTCCTAGACTACTGTGCTATCTAAGGAAGTTGAGCCAAAGTTGTCAGAAGAGTCCCTAGTCTCCCAGAAATGAGACTGTCTCAACAAACCTGGCTCAGCAGTCATTGGCTGAGAGCAGGTTGTGGGAGGCATGGCCTCCATGCAAACACCATGGCACATGGTCAATTACAAAGCCTCTCTTTAATAGAAGTCACCAGGTGCATATTCATGGTGGTCACATCTGTACTTTGAAATGAAACATCCAGGAATAGCACTATGTAAGGAAACATCTTTTTCTTTATATTTGAAGTCAAATTCATAGATAACACAGTAAAACGGCTTTATATTTTTAAATATATACTTTTATGTGTAATATCTCAAATCCACATTTTTAGCAGCTCAATGATATTGATAGGATAGTGTAGCAGACTGGCATTGGTCTCCAAATCCTATTCCCTCCTTTTTCTTTTCAATACAATTCCAAGTTTTTAGGTAAGTTCAAGACCTTCCCGAATAAGGATTGATTACCTAATATCACTTGTAGTGGATGTGACTGTAACTAGCCTCTGACCAACAAAAATAGCAGTATTGTGCACAACTCACAGGAAATGCAGTTGATATATATTTCATACTTTCAGGAAAATGGTGGACTCTTCCTGTTGGCTGGAATACAGATGTGATAGCTGGGAGTTTAGAAAACCATATTGAATTCTAAAGTAGAAAAACTCAAGCTGAAGATGGCAATGTAGCTGAAATAGCAATGTAGGTAGCCTGGAACCCTGATTCATGGGATACTGTAATAGCCCTGGATTGCCCAATCCCAGATTTTCTTTATGAGTAAATTTAATAGTATGGTTTTAAAAAAATACTAATTTTGTTTTGTCTGAGATGGAATCTCGCTCTGCCACCCAGGCTGGAGTGTAGTGCTGCTAACTGGGCTCACTACAACCTTGACCTCCTGGGTTCAAGCGATTCTCCTGCCTCAGCCTCCTGAGTAGCTGAGACTACAGGTGTGTGCCACCATGCCTGGCTAATATTTGTATGTTTAGTAGAGACAGGATTTCACCATGTTGATCAGGCTGGTCTCAAACTTCTGACCTCGTGATCCACCCACCTCGGTCTCCCAAAGTGCTGGGATTACAGGTGTGAACCACTGTACCTGGCTGGTTTTCTTTTTAATAATTTGGTTTTCTTTCACTCAGGATTAAGCCTAATTTTACTAATACAGGAAGCCATTTCTGAAATTGGGCCTAGAAAGATTAAAAGTGACATTCTTCTTATGACACAGGTAGTAAGTGGTAGAGTTGAGATTTTAGTCATTTCCCCTGCCTTTTAGGTTGAATGCAGGTTGACTTAATGTTGAAGTTTAATTAAATTAAGCATCACTATGTCCCAATTATCTAGGCACTACTGAACACTTAGAGGTCTTCTTTGTCTAAGCTTCCTTACCTATAAAATGGAAACATTTTCATCCTATCGATATTATAAGATTCCTAAATTATTTTCATGAGACCACAATATAGATAAAACTACTTTGTAAACTCCAAGACCTCAGAACAAAGAGCTATTTTATCATCATTAATTTACTGACTTCAGATTTAAATAAAAGAAAGAAAAGTATGTATTCCATTATTTAAGACAGGGCTGATGCCAAGAAGCTTCAGGCAAAGTTCTCATCAGATTATTAAGTGGCACATAGAGGATGAGGAAGAAGAAGAATTTATCGCTTAAATAGACAATATTTGATACTTTCCACTAATTGATCCCTGTCTTATCATCCCAACTGGATCATAAATATCCTAGAAGCCAAGCCACATCTCACCCTTCCGTTACATTTACAGCACTTGATGAATTGGTTAGTTGTAAAGGATATTGTTCCTTGCAGTTCAGAAAGCTATAAGAGTCATTAATCCTACCATTTTCAAAAGATCGTGTTCTTTTAAATTTTCATCTCACCTTTTCTCTTTCCTGACTTAAAAAAGGTGAAATAATGATGGGCTAAATTTCCAAAGTTTTTGGTAATTTCTCTAGGCTTTTCAGTCAAACTCTCCTCTTTGTAAGTCTTATTTTAATTCCCAATCTTGATTTGAACTCTAAAACAGAAAAAAATCATAAAACCTTTTCTTCTTAAATTAATTCAGAATAAATTAATTTGTATAATTCTTAGCTAAGAACCATTTGCATGTGAATATGTAGCATTTCATTTGATGATGATGATTAAACATAGTGAAGTAATGGAAATTTTGTTATGGAATATTTATTGTTCCATAAGTCTAATTTAAAGAATTAATGAGTAAGAAGCCATAGAGACCTAATCTGCCTTGAGATTATGGCTTTGCACAGTTAGACCACTCTCTGTGAAGTAAGATCTGTAGTGAGAAGACAGGATTTTTGTTTTTGCCTTTGTTCTTTTTGTTTTATTTATTTATTTATACTTTTAAGTTCTGAGATACATGAGCAGAACATGCAGGTTTGTTACATAGGTATACATGTGCCATGGGGGTTTGCTGGTCCCATCAATCTGTCATCTACACTAGGTATTTCTCCTAATGCTCTTCCTTCCCTTGCCCGCACACGCTGACAGGCTCCAGTGTGTGATGTTCCCCTCCCTGTGCCCATATGTTCTCATTGTTCAACTCCCACTTACAAGTGAGAACATGAGGTGTTGGGTTTTCTGTTCCTGTGTTAGTTTGCTGAGAATGATGGTTTCCTGCTTCACCCATGTTCCTGCAAAGGACACGAAATCATTCTTTTTTACAGCTGCATAGTATTCCATGGTGTATATGTGCCACATTCTCTTTATCTAGTCTACCATTGATGGGCATTTGGGTTGGTTCCAAGTCTTTGCTATTGTGAACAGTGCTGCAAGAAACATACGTGTGCATGTGTCTTTGTGGTAGAATGATCTCTAATACTTTGGGTATATACCCAGTAATGGGATTGCTGGGTCAAATGGTATTTCTGGTTCTAAATTTTTGAGGAATCACTACACTGTCTTCCATAATGGTTGAACTAATTTACACTCCCACCAACAGTGTAACAAGATGTTCTTATTTCTACACATCCTCTCCAGCATCTGTTGTCTCCTGATTTTTTAATGGTCGCCATTCTAACTGGCATGAGATGGTAACTCATTGTGGTTTTAGTTTGCATTTCTCTAACGACCAGTGATGATGAGTTTTTTTTTTTCCATATGTTTGTTGGCCACATAAATGTCTTCTTTTGATAACTGTCTGTTCATGTCCTTTGTACACTTTTTGATGAGGTTGTTTGTTTTTTTCCTGTAAATTTGTTTAAGTTCCTTGTAGATTCTGGACATTAGCCCTTTGTCAGATGGATAGATGACAAAAATTTTCTCCCATTCTGTAGGTTGCCTGTTCACTCTGATGATAGTTTTTTTTGCTGTGCAGAAGTTCTTTGGTTTAATTAGGTCTTGTTTGTCAATTTTGACTTTTGTTGATATGGCTTTTGAAGTTTTAGTAATGAAGTCTTTGCCCATGCCTATGTCCTGAATGATATTGTCTAGATCTTCTTCTAGGGTTTTTATGGTTTTAGGTCTTATGTTTAAGTCTTCAATCCATCTTGAGTTAATTTTTGTATAAGGTGTAACAAAGGGGTTTAGTTTCAGCTTTCTGTGTATGGCTAGCCAGTTTTCCCAACACTAGTTATTACATAGGGAATCCTTTCCCCATTGCTTGTTTTTGTCAGATTTGTCAAAGATCAGATGGCTGTATATGTGTGGTGTTATTTCTGAGGCCTGTGTTCTGTTCTATTGGTCTATATATCTGTTTTGGTACCAGTACCATGCTGTTTTGGTTACTGTAGCTTTGTAGGATAGTTTGAAGTCAGATAGTGTGATGCCTCCAGGTTTGTTCTTTTTGCTTAGGATTGTCTTGGCTATATGGGCTCTTTTTTGGTTCCATATGAAATTTAATGTAGTTTTTAAAAATTCTGTGAAAAAAGTCAATGGTAGCTTGATTGGTATGGAATTGAATCTATAAATTACTTTGGGCAGTTTGACCATTTTCATGATATTGATTCTTCCTAACCATGAGCACGGAACATTTTTCCATTTGTTTGTGTTCTCTGTTATTTCCTTGAGCAATGGTTTGTAGTTCTCCTTGAAGAGGTCCTTCACATCACTTGTAAGCTGTGTTCCTAGGTATTTTATTCTCTTTGTAGCAATTGTGAATGGTAGTTCACTCATGATTTGACTCTCTGTTTGTCTATTATTGGTGTATAGGAAAGCTTGTGATTTTTGCATATTGATTTTGTATTCTGAGACTTTGCTGAAGTTGCTTATCGCTTAAGGAGATTTTGGGCTGAGACAATGGGGTTTTCTAACTATACAGTCACGTAATCTGCAAACAGAGAGAATTTGACATCCTCTCTTCCTATTTGAATACACTCTATTTCTTTCTCTTGACTGATTGCCCTGGCCAGAACTTCTAGTACTATGTTGAATAGGAGTGGTGAGAGAGAGCATCCTTGTCTTATGCCAGTTTCCTAAAACAATGCTTCCAGCTTTTGCCCATTCAGTATGACATCGCCTGTGGGTTTATCATAAATAACTCATATTATTTTGGGATACATTCAATCAATACCTACTTTATTGAGAGTTTTCAGCATGAAGTGGTGTTGAATTTTATCAAAAGCATTTTCTGCATATATTGAGAAAATCGTGTTTTTTGTTATTGGTTCTGTTTAAGTGATGGATTATGTTTGTTGATTTGCATTTGTTGAACCAGCCTTGCATCCCAGGGTTGAAGCAAACTTAATTATGGTGGATAAGCTTTTTAATGTGCTGCTGGATTTGGTTTGCCAGTATTTTATTGAGGATTTTATGTTTATCTAGGATGTTGGCCTGAAATTTTCTTAAGTTGTTGTGTCTCTGCCAGGTTTTGGTATTAAGTTGATGCTGGCATCATAAAATAAACTCGGGAGGAATCCTCCTTTTTCCATTTGGGATAGTTTCAGAAGGAATAGTACCAACTCCCCTTTGTGCCTCTGGTAGAATTTGGCTGTGAACCTGTCTGGTCCTGGGCTTCTTTTGTTAGTAGAGTATTAATTACTGTCTCAATTTCAGAACTTGTTATTGGTGTATTCAGGGATTCAACTTCTTCCTGATTTAGTCTTGGGAAGGTGTATGTGTCCAGGAATTTATCTGTTTCTTCTAGATTTTCTAGTTTATTTGCATAGAGGTGTTTATGATATTTTCTGATGGTAGTTTGTATCTCTGTGACATCAGTGGTGATATCTCCTTTACCATTTTTTATTGTGTCTATTTGATTCTTCTCCATTTGCTTCTTTATTAGTCTGGCTAGCAGTCTATCTATTTTGTTAATGTTTTTAAAAAACCAGCTCCTGGATTCATTGATGTTTTTTAAAGGGTCTTTTGTGTCTTTATCTCCTTCAGTGCTGCTCTGATCTTAGTTATTTCTTGACTTCTGCTAGCTTTGGAATTTGTTTGCTCTTGCTTCTCTAGTTATTTTAATTTTGATTTTAGGGTACTGATTTTAGATCTTTCCTGCTTTCTCCTGTGGGAATTTCATGCTATAAATTTCTCTCTAACCACTGCTTTGGCTGTGTCCCAGAGATTCTGGTACTTTGTGTCATCGTTTTCATTTGTTTCAATGAACTTATGTATTTCTGCTTTATTTTCATTATTTACCCAGTAGTCATTCAGGAACAGGTTATTTCATTTCCATGTAGTTGTGAAGTTTTGAGTGAGTTTCTTAACTCTTGAGTTCTAATTTGATTGCACTGTGGTCTGAAAGACTGTTTGTTATGATTTCTGTTCTTCTGTATTTGCTGAGGAGTGTTTTACTTCCAATTATGTAATCAATTTTAGAATAAGTGCAATGTGGTGCTAGAAGAATGTATGTTATGTTGATTTGGGGTGGAAAGATCTTTAGATGTCTATTACGTCCACTTGGTTCAGTGCTGAGTTCAATTCCTGAATATCCTTGTTAATTTTCTGCCTTGTTGATCTGTCTAATATTGACAGTGGTTGTTAAAGTCTCCTACTGTTATTGTGTGGTAATCTAAGTCTCTTTGTAGGTCTCTAATACCTTGCTTTATGAATCTGGGTGCTTCTGTATTGGGTGCATATATATTTAAGATAGTTGGGTCCTCTTGCTGCATTGATCCCTTTGCCATTATGTAATGCCCATCTTTGTCTTTTGTGGTTTTTGTTGGTTAAAGTCTGTTTTATCAGAGACTAGGATTGCAACCCCTGCTTTTTGTTTGTTTGTTTGTTTTTGCTTTCCATTTGCTGAGTAAATCTTCCTCTATCCCTTTATTTTGAGCCCATGTGTGTCTTTGCACATGAGATGTGTCTCCTGAATACAGCCAACTGATGGATTTTGACTCCAATTTGCCAGGAAGACATGGTTGTAAGCTTCTCTTTTAATATGGTTTATATAAAATAAAGAAATGCCTGCCATGTCCATTGAAAATGATATCATATTGCATGAATATATTTTTTATATTCCATTCCATTCCACAAGGTAATAGAATATATATAAAATTGCTGCATAAACATAAAAAGGGAATCACATATATGAGACAATTCATCTAAATATTCCTATAAATATACTGGCCACAAGAGTTGGCATTAAATATTTGGACAATAAATCCCAGTGTTGTGGAACTTTTCCTTAGTTCAGCTAAAGATGAGGGTCCTTATCACAGGGTCATGAAAAATTTTGCTCATTGGAAATTTGAAGGGTAAGAAGGGCAGGGTTTTAGTGGGTGAAAAGGAAGAAAAGGAGAAACAGAGACTCAGTGAAGTGAGAGAGTGTGCTTCCTGCCAGTGGGCTTTCCCCCTCACAGATTGAATCCCAGGTGTCACCCAGGAAGAGAGGGGCCAGCTTCCTCCCCACTGCAAATGGCACAAACGTCTGTGGCCCCACCCCAGTGTGCATTCCTACTAGTATGCTGGCCTGTTGGATTTTTTTCCAGGGACCCCCTCCTTCCTGGCTGTCTCTCCAGGAATGGTGGGTAGACAGAGATACAGTAGTTATGGTGCTTAGATATTTAATGGTAAATTTCCAGATTTTGGTAAAAAGGAGTGGTTAGAGGATGAGACTAGTCGTGAAGTTTTATGGATGTTTAAAAAGAAGCATTTCAGGAATGGTTAATAGTATTTTGGGTAGCTCTAAATATATTCAGAGCTACAAAGTGCTCCTTACTGCAGAATAGCAATATAATAAAAATTTACTTCTGAGATGGTTATGACAGGTGGAAGTAGCATGGTATAGTAGTGGCAGCAGCCAAAAGTCATGGGTTCAAGCCTCAGCTTAGCCACTAACTAGCAATGGAACATTGCACAAGTAACTTAACTTCTTGAACATCAGCTTCATTCCTGGAAAAAAAAAAAAAAAGAAAAAGAAAAAAGGTTTTGTTTTGCCCTTTTAAATCTATATATGCCATCCAACTTGAAAGTTGTAAACTCTACTGCCTTTTATGCAACAAAGTTGAAATATAAGACATATGACTCCAATATGAATAGTTACTCATGGAGTTGAAATTTTGATGCATTTGCATTGAGAAAACACTACACAGGGGAAATATTAAGTTGGGAGAAAAGGTGACATCACATTTGAGCTGGGGACTAACTTGTAAAACAGGAATGGTGGGTGCAGAGATTATGTTCCTTAACTCTGTGAAAGTTTTGAATCACAAATGCTGTGTGTACATGATTCAGATGAAATCTGAAACAATTATTAGATATTTTCTAACTACCCAGGGGTTTGTAATTGTGTTTGACAAAACACATGGTTGACATCACATTTTTCAATTTTTATCCAGATGTTAAGTGTCATATGAGCCGGCCAAAGGCGGTCTATACTTCACAAAGGCAATTGGAAGTGATGAAAAAAACCAGTTTCTTTGGTTGCCACAGAGAACATTAAAAAACCAAATTATTGACTTGGGCTTGACATTAGCATGGTTGAGTTCAGCCAAACTGAACTGTGTTTTATGGCCTAGCTGGGTGATTATTGGTTAAGATTCTTCCCTTTACTGTTTATGCTATCAGTCTGCTTTTCTCTTTTTTTAAATTATGTCTCTCTCCCTTCACATTCAGCAGACAACCTTACTATATGGTTTAGGATATTTTCAGCAAATGAGAGAAAATGCAGCCCACATTGGCTTAGGCAAAAGTGGAGTTTATTGGTTAAACTAATTAAAAAGTCCAGAGAAGTCTGGCTTCAAATGAAGCTTGGAGTAGGGACTTGATGTATATCACCGGGACCTGGTTTTTCTCAATCTCTCTCTCTTTCTGGTTTAATTCCATTCTCAGAAAAAGTCTTTCTGCCATGGAAACAGGATAACTCATACTCTCTGCTCAAAGCCCTGCAGAAAAGTATACCTACCTCTTAACTAGATGCCTGAGCAAACATCCCATCACGACCTATTAGCTCAGTTGCAACACATGACTGGACCAATCACTATGGACATTGGAATGTGATGTTCTGAGTGGGTTAGGACTGGGTTGCATGTAATGCTCCAGAGTCACAGCATTGAAAATGGAATGAGGTGGTTTCCCAAGAGAAGTAAGGGTTTGGTTGCCAAAGAAGATGGTATGAATGGCTCTGGGGCCAAATCCAGTTGTCTTTTGAACTAGAAATCTATTCTGTCAACGCAAGTGGATCCTCTTCCAACTTCCAAATTCATACCCTCTTTCTTGCCATCATCTTAAAAGAATAGAATACCCTTCTTTCTGCTTATGGCCAGACTTACTCAGCACTAGTCCTGACTCCTTCCATCTAGTCCAGGATCTTACTTCATCAGTCATACTTACTATTTCATATATCTTCACCTTTTCCCTTTCTATGGGCTCTTGTCTTCGTTTATAAACATATTGGGGTCTATCTTATCATAAGGTACACACACACACACACACACCTCTCTCTCTCTCACACTCAAATTATTTTGACTCATCTCCCCTTTTAGGTGCCATTTAGTATGTCTCTTCTCCCTCATAAAAAGGATTCTCCCCCAGAATGAGTCTATGCTTCTTGTTCTTGTGTCTACTTTTTTCATGGATCACTTATTTCAACATGACGAAAAAGGTTTTTGTCTTTATGCCTCTCTGACACTACACCTTTTATCTTAGTAAAGGCTTGTTCACAAACACAAACCTTATTGTGAGCATTTTGAAGAGGAAGATGTTCGATATAGGAAATTAGAACCCTTAGAATTATTGTGGAGCAAATTTTAATGAAGCTGCTAGTAGCTTCACAAAGTCCCAGTTAAAATACTGCAAATAAACACTCTTGTCTGTATCACTGAAGTGAATGATTCTCAGGCCAGTACCCAGAATCCTCTAGAAAATCTCTGAGGCCATCTAAGGCCATCTGCTAATGCCCAAGCACATAGCCTCAGAGAACCACATCTTCTCCTCCTCTACCTACTGTTCTTGTGTAAGCATCTTAAATTTATACCATCTAAATGGAGACATGACTGTCAACAGAGTTGGAGGGATATAGTTTCTAGGTTTTCAGTCTCTAAAGCAAAAGGGAGTGCTTAGAAAGGTGAAACTAGCCCTGAATATTAATATATTGTATTTGACACATTATCACTCACAGGCATTTCTTTTTCCCTTTACCTCTTTAACTTTGTGGCTAAGAGTTCTGTCTTTGACCTACTATGTGCTCACACGGTGAGCTCTCCTTGAGTTACCTCATATATTCTCATAATTCCAATCACCTGCAGTTGATGATGCCTTAGTCTATCACTCCTCTGCAGGTGTCTCCATAAATTTCATGTCAGTTCAACTCTCTGCTGGACCTTTTCATCTGATTCATCCGTGCAGATTCCAAACTCAGTTGATTTGAGAAGGAAATACTTACTTTTGCTCCTGATCCTGCTCTTCCTCCTGTCTTCCTCATCCCTACCACACTGTCCTGGCTCAGTAGCTCATTGTTTTTTACTTGGGATACCACCACTACCTTTTGGATTTTCTGCTTCTAACTTCACCCACTTTGAATCTGTTCTTCATAGCCTGTAAGGGGACTGCTCTGAAACACAAATCTGCAGTGATTCTCCTTTGCTCAGAACCATTGAATGATTCTTTAAAAGGCAAAAAAAAAAAAAAAAAGAGGAGAGTAATAATTTATCTAATAATTCTCAATAATTTATCAAAGAAATTAAACAGATGGGCTGCAAGTATTTATAAATCCAATGAAGTGGAGCATTGTAATAGGAAGAGAAAAAAATGCACTCCAAATGCTCTGGTTCTAATTGCCCAGAATGAGTGTTTCAGTGTTTCAGTTGAGGTTTGAGAGGGGAATAATATGACGAATAATAATTATGTTCTAGTCTTTATTATGGAGTTTATTAGACAGTATGGTTAAGTTCACAGGCCTTGAGTTGATTTCTCATACATTCTTCATTTACTTCTTTTTTTTTTTCAATATGTCAACCTCAATGTGTGGTCTCTTTAGATACCAGTTAGAATATGATGTATGGGAAGACATTGCTAAAGAAAAGAAGAAACTAAAGGGAAATGCAACTCTGTTGAATAAAACAGAAACAAGAATGGGGAAAAAAATCCCCTGGAAAGAATTATCTACCTGCTTTCTGCTACCCAAATATATTTTGCTAACCTGAATCAAAGCCCTCACTGACAGTTGTGTTTTAGATGCCCCCTTTATCTGGGCCAGTTTGAGTCTGTGAGGACAAGAGATACAAGTAATGTTGCCTAAATGTCATTTGGAGGGCAGGGATGGAGAGAGCACACACGCAAAGATACTGGTAAGGTAACCTTCTCTTGTGGCAGTAGGGTTGTTCGTATATATATATGTAGCACCTGCATGCTTGAACTGGCCAGTGATCTCTGTGGCTATTAATTCTTCCCTGCTTTCTAGACAGGGGACTTTCTTCAGTGTTAGAGGGTCACTGAGAACCAGAAGCTGTTTTCTCAACTATGTCTCGTCTTTCTACATCCCTCCCCTGCCTCTACCTTAGCTTTTTAACACACCAAAATTCACCCTCATTGCCCTCACCATTAATCATTTTCCTCCTCCTCCTGCTCCTCCTTTCTACTTGAGATAGCACCAACTTCTATTTGGATTTTCTGCTTCCAACTTCACCCACTTTGAATCTGTTCTTCATAGCCTCTAAAGAGACTGTTCTCAAACACAAATCTGCAATGATTCTCCTCCTCTTCCTTCTTCTTTTTTCTTCCTCTTCTCTGCCATGCAGTGGGTTATCTGTTGTGGGTTTTTTTGCATTCCACCTTTATATTGGCATTTAATTCAATATGGAACCAGAAACTGATGGAGGATTAGATAGAAAATAAGACTAAACAAAAAATTTTGTTTTATTATTTTAAACAAAGCTGCTGAGGAATTGTTATACCAATTTAGCTAATAAGCCTCTCATTAGTTGGTTAATATTTTACCTCTAGTACTGCAAACATTGTATTTTTAAAGCAAAATGATAATCTCCTGGTATATAGCAACATATTAACATGTTTGGCTTCTACCTAATTAAATGGTAAATACAATAGTTCCCCACTTATAAAAGAAATGGGAAGAGGAAAGTTGGATGGTCAATGGTGTTAATGATAATAATGTTTATTGTTTATAGGGTTTTTCTTGAGCATTAGAACTCTCAGCCTATCCATGAATGGAATTAGTGTGACACAGTGGTTAAAAACGTATTCTTGTACTGTGACCACTCAGGATCAAATCTAGGCTTTACCAGTTACCAGCTGTATGATTTTGAATAATATTTTTTTTAACCTCTCTGTGTCTCCGTTGCTTTCCCTCTAAAATGAGCATAGTAGTAGAAAATAGTAGTATCTAACTCGTGGAGGATTAAGTAAAGTGATATGGATAGAGTATTTAGAACCATTCTTGGAATATAAGATTTAAACATAAGACATACTTTTTAAATATATAATTGAGGACCAGATTAAAAACTGTTTTTAATAGTGTAATAAATATTATAGATTTATAAATATTGTTTATAATTGATAAATATAAATAGTTATATAAAATATTTCTTAATATTTATAGTTTTAGGGAATTATAAAATTTTTATTTTCTTCAACTTTTAGGTTCTGGGGTACATGTGCAGGATGTGGAGGTTTGTTACATAGGTAAATGTGTTCCATGGTGATTTGCTTCACAAATTAACCCATCACCTAGGTATTAAGCTCAGCATTCATTAGGTATTCTTCCTGATGCTGTCCCTCTCCCACTCCTCCCTGAAAGGCGTTCCCTTCCATGTCTCCATGTGTTCTCATCATTCAGCTCCCACTTATAAGTTAGAACATGTGATGTTTGTTTTTCTGTTCCTGAGAAAGTTTGCTGAGAATAACAGCTTCCTGATCCATCCATCTCCCTGCCAAAGACATAATCTCATTATTATTATTATTTTTTGTATTGAAAAAAACAATCTCTTTTAATTTGGTTTGTTGGCCCCCTACCCCATCTATCAATGTATGTGTTATTTACAAATAGAAATGTTCTATACTAACAGTATCTTTGCAGTCCCTTTGATAACTCCTAGACCTCTATTTTCGTTCTTTGTATTAATCTGAATAATAGATGGATACTTTAAGGCAGATGGTAAACTTTCCTATAGTTCTTGTGAGATTTCATCCTAGAGGCTGAACACCATTCACAAAATGTAATGCTTCATTTCTTGAGTTTGAGGTAAAGAACTTGAGCAACTGGATTAGCAAAGCTGCAAAGGCAGTGAAATGTGGCCTAAGATGTAATTATGTTCTTTGCCTTTCCTTTGGGCCAGGGTAGTTTTGCACTTGACAATGGAGAACAGGCTATAAAGCCTGAAAATAAAATGTTCTAAACCCCAATCTCAGAGCACTTTTTGTAGGCTTTTCACTAGGTATCTTTAAAGTATTTTAAGCAAAATGAAGCTATCATTTCAAAAGAGCTTTAAAGAGAAGCTCTGCTTTCCTATAAAACTTTTGAGACGGAGTTTTGCTCTTGTTGGAGTGATCTCGGCTCACTGCAACTTCTGCCTCCTGGGTTCCAGCGATTCTCCAGCTGCAGTCTCCTGAGTAGCTGGGATTACAAGCGCCTGCCTACCACATCTGGTTAATTTTTGTATTTTTAGTAGAGACGGGGTTTCACGATGTCGTCCAGGCTGGTCTCGAACTCCTAACCTCAGGTGATGCACCTACCTCAGCCTCCCAAAGTGCTGGGATTACAGGCGTGAGTCACTGCCTGGCCACGTAAAACTTTTCATTTCCATCCATTCACACCGTTTGCTAACCAGGACGAAGAGCCTTGAACAGGTTTAAAGAGTGCAGATTGCACTTTTGTTAATACTGTTTTTCTCTACAAGTTCTTTATGCTAACATTTCCAGTGGTGGGAAGTACAAGTACTAATAGTCATCTTCATTCTTTGCATTACCAAAGAGTTCCTCTTTCTCCATCTTGTTCTCAAGGATGAACAAAAGCTTCAGGTGTACGTAACAGAACATAAACTGCAGCACGAAGACCACCAACGTTCACCCAGACTGTATCCACCTTTCGCCATACATGTCGCATTCCAGATAATGCCTTGGTAAAGCACTTTGTGTCTTGAGTAAGTAGTACAGCTCGGCCTGTGGTAGGTGTACAGACACGGCTCATCTCCCGTAGGCAAGCCGGATAAAGGTTCCAGTTTCTCTTCTTGGATCCCATCCTTTTTCCAAATGGCAAATCTGTTACAATAACATCCACAGATCCAGTTCTCAATGGCAGATTGCAGATATCCCATTGAACAGCATCTATGGGCAAGCCCCAGGATGGTTTGCCTTCTTTAACTTGGCTCTTGGTCAATAAAGATGTGATGTTATTTGCTGCCCTATTCACAGCCAGTGGGTTATTATCACCAGCAATGTGGAAACAGTCAGACCATTCAGTAGCCCCCTCTATTGGTATTGCCCCTGTTCCACACATTGGATCGACTATTATATCATAAGGCAGAGGATCACAGAGCCTGAGCATCCCATAGGCAAGAGTTGATCTAAGAGTTGTAGGTCCAAAATGTGTGATATTTCTTCGGTGGAGACTCTCTTCAGTTAATGCAATCCCCACAATGACTTCATTATCATGGATGTTCAAAAGAACCTCCACATCAAAGTTGGTCATGTCGGCCTTCCACTTAAAATAATCTTGAACAGCACCCCCAAAATCTCTTGCAGCCTCATTTGAGGTAAAGCAATGTTTCTCTCCTGCCCTGTTGCATGTGACTCTAAACTTTAGCACTTGAGGTTCGGTTTCTTCTTTTGCGCTTTCATCAGTCTCATCTTTGCAAGATGCCAAATCATCACCTACTAATGTTGATGTCTTCCCTTTGATGGCTGGATTTTCATAATAATCTAAGATATGAGAATCTAAAGCATGGCTAGTGAAGTCTTTTTTATCATTTCTCTGATCAATTTTGACTTCTTGTCCATTATTAATCTTCCCTTTGCTTGAATTCTGATTTATCTTTTTGCGCTTTGCTTTTTTCTTTTTAAAACTGTCATTAGTTTTCCACACTTTTAAGGGGTTTGACCATGGAAGTTTTCCAGCTAAGTCTTCAAAATCCTTTAGAACTTCTTCCTTTGTTTTTTTGAACTGGTAATCTTGGAACTCCTGAACCACCACAAATAAGTTATCAACTGATCTCAGACAATGAACCTGTGCCAGACTTTCCAGTGAAATGACAAAATGTATCTTGCCACGGTCTCTGCTGATTTTGCATGGTGACCCAAGTTTCTCTCTCACTTCATCTGCAGCTGTGTGTTCAAAGCCAGTAGGTACAGTGGCTCCAATAGTGACTAGAAGCTCAGATTCACTTGTGAGGTCACTCTCTGTCACTTGTACAGACCTCTGGTTCTCATGAAGGTTCACATCTAGGAGTTGGTTAGTG